>JAVTVY010024897.1:0-95375 GCA_036873755.1 Hanleya hanleyi | reverse complement strand
TCCCAAACTGCATTTACTCTGGAAGATTTATTTAACAATCACAAAAAGTTTCTCAGGGAAAGAGGTATTTGTCTTCCAACCAATCATAACGACATACCAAAAATATACTGGACTCCCAAGATGCATAAATCACCATACAAAGCTAGATTCATAGCTGGTTCTAGAAGCTGCACCACCAAGCTTCTTTCAACCCTATTGACGAGGGCCCTTCAGGAGGTAAAGCATTTTGGGAAAGGTATTGCGCCACTATTTCTAAGAACTCTGGCGTTGAATGTATGTGGATATTGAAAAACTCAAAATGTCTTACGGAAGAACTTGATGCTAAAGGCCACATACCGTACAGACATGTATCCACATGGGATTTCTCGACTCTCTATACTACAATCCCTCATCAGGACCGTATTGACCGTATAAGTTCATTAATAGTATCTGTGTTCAAGAAAACTGATCGTAAATATATTAATGTCAGAAGCCATAAAGCATTCTTTAGCTCGACTACATACAAGAGATATCATTCATGGGATGTTTCTTTGTTTATAGACTTGCTTGAATTTCTCATTAAAAATATCTATGTGAAATTTGGCAACACAATATATCAGCAGCATATAGGTATTCCAATGGGTACTAATTGTGCACCCCTGTTGGCTGACTTGTATCTGTTCTCTTATGAATATGACTATATGCAGGCGCTTTCAAAAACCGATCCTTTCAAAGCCCGTTCCTTCTCATTCACCAAACGCTATATAGACGATCTTCTCGCTGTGGATAATCGCTATATAAATGAAGCAGTGAAGCATATATATCCACCTTCACTGGATTTGAAGGAAACTACAGATAGCCCTACAGGCACATCTTATTTAGATCTCTATCTCTACAAAAATGAAGCGGGCATTCTCTCTCGTCGACTTTATGACAAAAGAGATGATTACAATTTCGACATCGTAACTATCCCTTTCTGGACAGTAATATTCCAGTGGGACCTGCATATGGCGTATACATATCTCGCTTAGTAGCATTTGCTAGATCCTGTGTTAAATGTGACGATTTTAATCAACGTCACAAACATTGTTGCAGAAACTTATAAAACAGGGCTATTCCGCCAAGCTCACCAAAGTTTTCAAATTTGGCGATACATATCGCATGCTGGATAGCAAAAATACGAACGTAGCGTGCAAGATCTATGGCGCTACGTTTCGTAACATGTGTCTAATTCCGCTTAACCCGGGGCTAGGGGCCGTATGAGCCCATGTATCAAAGATCTTCATGGTAAATTAAGTATGAACAGTCACAATCAAAGCGTGACTGAGGTAACATCATTTTTAGATGACGACTCTATAACGAATATTATGGATTAAGAATACTGATCAGCGATACGGATTTGATATTTTGGAACATCATGATGTCTTGCCGGCATCATTGAAAACTGTTGACCGCTTCTCTCTTGCAGGAAACAAGCCTATGTTTATGTATACTTTTGTCTTTTTGAATTTGGTGCTAATACTGTTATATGGAAATGGAATAGGTCTTTGGATTATGGACGCGGATATTCTCTAATGGACGACGGCTGGATTATGAATGACCGTCTAGACGCTTGTAATTACCTCTGAGAGCTTTAGATCAAATAGCCAGAGATATACAACAATCTGCGTCTTCAGGAAATATAATACCATCAAAAATCATTAAAGTATGTCAAGATATAACGTATTTTCGGTTGTATCGTCCAGTGAACATAATCGAAACCTCTCAAGATCGGCTTTTCTTGAAACTCAACTACTTAGATAAAGGACTGGACATCATTAATTTACCTCGAATCCTGAATGATCCAGAGGTACGCAACGCTGTACCAAACTATTTTAATTTCACAGAACCTCCTTGCATTTCATATAAATACACTAAATCTATAGCCACCAAAATATTCAATTACTCCAATGCTGTCCAGGAGTTTGACTGGAACTTATACACGTCAGGAGGCTATAGTTATGATTGTGAATCGTCGAACTTTATCTATACACCATGCAAACATATTGTGACTGGTGACCTTGATGTGGTGAGTGATAAGGATCTGAAATTACTCCTGATGAAAGGACCTAAATATAGAGAGCCAAGAAGAATATAGTCCTGTCTGCAATGAAGCGGGCATTCTCTCTCGTCGACTTTATGACAAAAGAGATGATTACAATTTCGACATCGTAAACTATCCCTATCTGGATAGTAATATTCCAGTGGGACCTGCATATGGCGTATACATATCTCGCTTAGTAGCATTTGCTAGATCCTGTGTTAAATGTGATGATTTTAATCAACGTCACAAAACATTGTTGCAGAAACTTATAAAACAGGGCTATTCCACCAAGCGCCTCCACTCAAAGTTTCTCAAATTTGGCGATACATATCGCATGCTGATAGCAAAATACGAACGTAGCGTGCAAGATCTATGGCGCTACGTTTCGTAACTTGTGTCTAATTCCGCTTAACCCGGGGCTAGGGGCCGTATGAACCCATGTACTTCAAGATCCTCATGGTACTCATATGAACAGTCACAATCAAAGCGTGACTGAGATACATCTTTTTTTAGATGACGACTCTATAACGAATATTATGGATTAAGAATACTGATCAGCGATACGGATTTGATATTTTGGAACATCATGATGTCTTGCCGGCATCATTGAAAACTGTTGACCGCTTCTCTCTTGCAGGAAACAAGCCTATGTTTATGTATACTATGATTGTCTTTTTGAATTTGGTGCTAATACTGTTATATGGAAAATGGAATAGGTCTTTGGATTATGGACGCGGATATTCTCTAATGGACGATGGCTGGATTATGAATGACGGACTAGACGCTTGTAATTAGCACCAAATTCAAAAAGACAATCATAGTATACATAAACATAGGCATGTTTCCTGGAAGAGAGAAGCGGTCAACAGTTTTCAATGATGCCGGCAAGATATCATGATGTTCCAAAAATATCAAATCCGTCTCGCTGATCGGGTTTCGTCCCCGAGGCCCGCCCCCTGTACAGATCTTTTGGTCTTTGATATATGTTGGCATTTGTGGGAAGTTGATGCTGGGTCGACATCGGGCTTTACAGACTAGTCTTTTGCGTTAAATGCCGTCATTTACATCTGACGACGATACAGCTCACCAATCTCCAATGTACGAGTTGTCACAGCGAAACAGCTCACCAATTACCAGTATACGAGTTGTCAGAGTATTTCCATCATAGCTCTCTAGATTTGTATCTAATACCGCTTATGGCGGTGCTAGGGGCCGTGTGGTCATATCCAAGTTGCCACATGAACAGGTACAATAAAAGCGTACCTGAGATACAACACATATCACGAATCGTTAGATTCTTGGTATGTGCTTTAGAATAGTTTTACCAGAAGACTATTCTGTGAAGTCATGTGACGCAGTCAGTATGTCGGCACCTCTTCCCACTTCTCTTATATGTGTTGTAATTCTATATCTATAATATTCATTGTAAAATCGTCATCTAAAGAATGATGTATCTGAGTCACGCTTTGATTGTGACTGTTCATATGAGTACCATGAGGATCTTGAAGTACATGGGTCCATACGGCCCCTAGCCCCGGGTTAAGAGGAATTAGACACAAGTTACGAAACGTAACGCCATAGATCTTATTTTGTACGCTCGTATTTTGCTATCAGCATGCGATATGTCATACAGTCGACGAGAGAGAAGGCTCGCTTCAATTTTATAGAGATGTAGGTCTAAATATGATGTGCCTGTAGGGTTATCTCTAGTTACCTTCAAATCCAGTGAAGGTGGATATATATCGTTCACTGCGTCATTTATATAGCGATTATCCACAGCGAGAAGATCGTCTATATAGCGTTTGGTGAATGGGAAGGAACGGGCTTTGAATGGATCGGTTTTTGAAAGCGCCTGCATATAGTCATATTCATAAGAGAACAGATACAGGTCAGCCAACAGGGGTGCACAATTAGTACCCATTGGAATACCTATATGCTGCTGATATATTGTATTGCCAAATTTCACATAGATATTATTAATGAGAAATTCAAGCAACTCTATAAACAAAGAAACATCCCATGAATGATATCTCTTGTATGTAATAGAGCTAAAGAATGCTTGATGGCATCCGACATTAATATATCTACGATCAGTTTTCTTGAACACATATACTATTAATGAACTTAGACGGTCAATAAGGTCCTGATGAGGGATTGTAGTATAGAGAGTCGAGAAATCCCATGTGGATACATGTCTATACGGTATGTGGCCTTTAGCATCAAGTTTTTCAATATCCACATACATTCAACGCCGGAGTTTTTAGAAATGGTGGCGCAATACCTTTCCCAAAATGTTTTTGGTGAAAGAAGCTTGGTGGTGCAGCTTCTAGAATCAGCTATGAATCTAGCTTTGTATAGTGATTTATGCATTTTGGGGGTCCAGTATACTTTTGGTATATCATTATATTTGGTTGGAATACAAATACCTCTTTCCTTGAAAAACGTTTTGTGATTGTTAAATAAATCTTCCAGAGTAAAGGCAGTTTGAGAGTAAGTAGACGTATTTGATGACGATATGTTTACACTCAATTTGTGAACCAGCACCTGGTAATAGTAATATTTACATATGAATTTTATATTATTTGGAGCTTTGTCTGCTGGGACTATGACGAATTTACTCTGGAGATTTGCTAGAACTTCTTGCGAATTGGGGCTTCTCAGTACTTGTTTTGCTTGGGGAAGGGTACTTCTGTCAATATGGCGGATTGTTTCAACGACCTTGCTCTTGGTGAGGTCCAGCCAATCAGCGAGTACTGTAGGTTCAACTTCTTCTCGCTTAGACCAATCAATAACGTACTGTTTCAAAGCAGACAAGACTATCTTCTGGACGGCCTTCAGATATATATTTCTCGGCTCTCTATATTTAGGTCCCTTCCTCAGCAGTAGTCTTAGGTCCTTATCACTCACCATATCAAGATCACCAGTCACAACATGTTTGCAAGGTGCATAGATAAAGTTCGACGATTCACAATCACAACTATAGCCCGCCGACGTGTATAAGTTCCAGTCAAACTTCTTGACAGCATTAGAGTAATTGAATATTTTGGTGGCTATAGATTTAGTATACTTATATGAAATGCAAGGAGGTTCTGTGAACTTAACATAGTTTGGTACAGTGTTGCGTACCTCTGGATCATTCAGGATTCGAGGTAAATTAATAATGTCCAGTCCTTTATCTATGTCCAGTCCTTTATCTAAGTAGTTGAGTTTCAAGAAAAGCCGATCTTGGGATGTTTCGATTATGATCACTGGACGATACAACCGAAAATACGCTATATCTTGACATACTTTAGTGAGTTGGGGTGGTATTATATTTCCTGAAGACGCAGATTGTTGTATATCTCTGGCTATATGATTTAAAGCTCTCAGAGGTAACGCATACAGAACTGTACGTAAGCTATGTGTACTATTGGGTGTGTTAGTTAAACCCACTAAGTAATTTAAAGTGATATGATCGTGAATCATCGCACTATTAAACTTTCTCCAACCATGGCTGCGATGTCTCCGTTGATGGGGTTTAAATAGCTGGGTAATATTGGATATATTTGAACGGCGGTTTGTAACATTGCCGAACCCACTGACATTATCATTTAAAACATACGGAAACACTGACCCAAGCCCTAGCATCCAGAATAGTTCCCGCTCTCGGATTTCTCTCTCAAATCCAGAGGGGAATCCTTGGTAGATGGATAGACGACGTCTATGATCAGGATACTAAAGTTGTCCCAGCCATGGTCGGGTCCAGAAAAATGCTTACCTATAAGCAATTGCTTTTCCCTAACGGATTTTCTGTGACCATTCACCCTAAGATGGAGTCTTTGGGTGGTCTTGCCACAACATTCACCTAACTCGGTGTATAAAAACACCTTTCAAAGAAATATGAGCCAGAAGCTAATATTGTAACACATTATTTTTACCAGGTCGTTGGGTCGTATAACCGATATTTGTAACACAGGGGTCAAATATTATATGAACATCCGCTGTCAGAAGAGATATCGCCGCTGATAGCAAGATTGAATTTATATGGGGCACGCCGAAGCTTTTTGTTCAGCTGGAAATAAAACCCGATTACTACCCTTTAATATTGCTTTTCTGGAAAACACTTTAAAAGGAGAAAGATAGCCGCATTCAACCCATTTTCCAGAGAAATCAATATGCGATTCCATGAAATACACCGTCTCATTGTCTACGTCTATCGACTAATATAAAATGTATGGTTAAATTCTTATGGGACCAAATACGATCTATCTGCCATTAGAGAGGTGTCATTCCTTCGAATTGTGAAGCGAGCCCTGGCACGGTCGGTATCACATTCCAGGTATTGAGTAAATATTTGAACGAGATGTACGTTCAGTCATCCCCAGTCTATGCTGTCATCAAGACCATGATAATGATTTCGTCGATGTGTCTGGTATTATGCTATGAAGTTTATTCACATCAGTGTACGGTTCAAGGTGCCCACAACATCAGCCTAACTCGGTGTATAAAAACACCTTTCAAAGATATATGAGCCAGAAGCTAATTTTGTGATACATTATTTTTACCAGCCTATACGGACGCTGGGTCGTATAACTGCGGATGAACCTCCGGTACTCGCATTGTAAAAGACATCCTGACAAACCAAAGTATTGTCCCTTGTCGTAATGAGGAGGAGTAATCGAGAGAGTTGTTTCCCTTGATGTGCTAGACAATACACATAGCAGGGCACATTGAGAAGGAAAATATGTGTTTGGTAGCACCTCTGGCAGATGAAATAATAAAGAAAAATAATAAAAGTTTGCGGCCTCTAATTGATACAAATGTCCGATACAGTAGTCAGTCATCGTCCATCAAGAATTCTTCGTCCTTATTCGTGAGAAACAAAGGCACAAACTCCTTTCTTGTCAAACGGAAGTGAACAATCATTCTGAACGATACATCATGATGTTGCTATCGCCAAACCCATATCACTAACCGTTTGGATATCTTTCACGCTTTGATTTTTCATTGCAAGTTTTCACATGGACACCATGGAGAAATTTTATTACACGATCTTCATACTGCCCCTAGGACGGGTTGAACGGGATTAGACACACGTTACGTCATGTAGCGTTGAATGTATAGCACACCACGATGACAGTGTCGAGTATGAGAAATTCTGTGGTTCTGCCATATCTATATTATTAGACTGATTATCGGTGTTTATGTGAAATAGGTTCAAATGAAACACGGGAAGTCAACGTTTTAGAGTTAGATAATATCACTTGCTTTATTTTCTTTTGAGTATTTGGTACAATGCGTATTTCAGTTGAACACCCTTGGAAAACCGATTCTATATTTTCATTGACCGGGCCATCAGCGGGTGATGTAACAGTATCAATGATGTCGTTACTGTGTATTCGCAGTGAGAGGCGATGGTTTTCTGACGGGTTCTAAAGGGTGGTTGTCGTTGATTAAAGTGAACGTAAAGGCTGAGGCAACATGCACTCTGTGGGAAAGAACTACAATGAAAGTATCAAACAGCAGCAACAAATATTTTTGGGGATTTTTTTGCACCGAGTAGGAACGAAATTATCTCTGTTGTTTTATTGTTCCCCGGCAGCAGCCATGTTGGCTATCTCACCTCAGAGCAGTGACGTCGTATCACCTTGGGAGCTCTCCACTTTGTGGAGTTAGAAAGCGCAGTAAGCATGTAAACATGTTATCGAAGACCCAGATTTCGACACTTCGTATAATATGCCTATCTCGCAGTGTCTCTGTCCCGCCAAACGGTAATAAAATTATTTTTACCTCACTTAAAAGTTTAGAACTTCCACACTCTGACGTTTCTGAATCGATGTTGTTGATCTCGGTGTCTTTGATCTACGATGCGACAATTCTGTTGGGATTGCATCTTCTTTAAAGTTTAATTTCCTTCGCCTCCTGGCTCTCCTGCTGGGCGTCAACATCAGCCTTCCGTAGAGGTCAGGTTGGAAACATTCGGCTTTAAAATAGACCGAAAACAGCACAGATTTCTCGGTTGGAGTACAGTCTAGTCTGCCGATGTTGTGCAGCCACTGTTTGAGTCCCGGCTTCCCTAACGGGAATCTGTGTAATGATAACTTATCCGACTGTAGCGGTAGCAGAGGAGAACCCGAGACGGATGTATTTTGCTTGCCATCACTGCGCCCTGACAAGTTTCAGCTCGGTAAACACTTGCTGGAGACACGCAACACAGTCAAAACACGCTTGAAACAACCGAGCCCCCCACCTCCGCCATTACAATTCGTGTTACAGTAAAGCCACAACAAAGTGATACTACGTCACAGGAAAATATCACGTGCTACAAGGAAGCGTTTTCATTGGCGCAAGGCTAATAAATAGACGAAGATGGCGGACTCCAGTCGACTGTTGCACCAGTCAATTATTCCGGTGTTTGGAATTATTTTTTCGGAAGAGAAAAAATCACAACAAATATTTGTTGCTGCCAACTGATACTTTTAATATAGTTCTTCAACATCGCGTGTATGTTGTCACAGCCTTTACGTTCACTTTAACAGCCAGTATGTATTCACCTTCTTGCACATCGAGGCAATGTCGTATCCAACCCTGGTAACAAAATTCTTGAACTCGATAGGGCTCGATGGCCAGGGTGTTGGAATCTGTGAGAAAAATAAAATAAGTCTCTTAATCCTTACAAATTAATACGAACAAGACAGCGCAATATAGATTCAACTATATCGCGTAATACCAGCGTAGCATGCAAGATCTATGGCGATACGTTTAAAAAGGCGATGTCCCGTCTAGAATATCAGCAGTTTCCTTGTAACGCAGTGGAGGTGGATATATGATCCATCATGGCGTCGCGTGTTGTCTAAATCCAGGAAATTCATATAACAAATCGGATTTGAAACTTTTCTTTCAACAATTGCAAGATACCATTGTCCTCTTAAGAAATATATCTAAGAATTTTTTTGTTTCGAAAGATCATTCACATAAAATCTAGGAGAATGTGGTTGCTCTGCCATGAACAGCAAGCGTCCCATTCTACATGCAGTATTCCGCCGTCGTCCATAAAAAAAAATCCGTGACAATAATGCAAAGACCTATTGGTATGACAGTTAGCGCCAATTTCAAATATGTTTTTATCACCCCCTACATCCGACCGCTATTTTCACATTACAGGCGAGGTGGTGTTAGCAGTTTGGATTTCTTTCACATGTCTTGTAAGGTTATGGGCAATATTAATGGATATTCATTCATGGGAAACAAGTCTTCATTTTAATCGTTCGGTAACGTAGCAGAACGAAATTTCTTTTTAAAAGTTGTTCATATCGCCAATAACTGACACTAATCTGTTCAGATTATCATGCGTAATTATTCCTTATTTAATGCTCCTTGTATGTCACCCACACTTCAATGAATTTAATTCGCGTAAGTACTGAAATTATTGGGAAAAGTCGCACCATATGCATATATCCAGGCTACGGTGAACAGCATCAAGAAAAGTGCGTGGCATGCTCGTGCTGTTCACCGTAGCCTGGATAGACGCACACGGTTTGACTTTTTAATTAATATCAATGCTTACGCCAATTAAATCCATCGAAGTTTGGGTGACATACAAAGAGCATTGAATAGGGAATAATCACGCATGATAGTATGTATCGATAAGTGTGATTAATTAGCCATAAGAACAATTTGAAAACGAAACTTCGCTAGAAAACAGCATCGCTCCGCGTGTTCGTACAATATCTTTTAAATACAAGGCGTTCTGATATGTAACCGAACGATTGAAATGACGATTTTCCATGCATGAATATCCATTAATAGTGCCCATAACCTCAGAAGAAATGTGACAGAAATCCAAATTTATGACATCATCTCACCTGTGTTGCGAAAATAGCCTCACCGGCTGACCACCGTTTCACCGGCTGGCGACGGTCGTATGTAGGGGGTGTTTAATAAAAAACTTTAAAACACGATATGGTTTCATACAAGAAAGAAGCGGTCAACAGTTTTCAGCGATACCATCTTGATGATGTTTCTTGCATGAAATCCTAATCAGTGACCAATATTCTTTACTCATTAATCAGGAGATAATCCATCTACCTCATTGGGACCTGATATGTTGCTTATTTCTATTGTTTTCTACGTGTGGCCTTGTAATACAACTTACATGAGTTTTAATTAGCTCCGTTTTGTCCCCGGCATCCAAAGTCCATTCTGGATCATATTCTGTGATGAAACATGCCTCGAGTCGACTGTCTTTAATAGCTGTAAAACCCACTTCTGCCTGTGAGGAACAAGACAATGTGTATTCTATATGTTACGTGGCCAAGTTATGTCATCAGAACATTAGATGTATGGCTCATGCTAGTTGACCTCAAGGGCAGGAAGGGAAAATCTAAAAATGAGCATCGGTTGACTACTGTGAATGGTTCAACATTATGCACTGTCATGAGGATTGGGTCAAATTGATATTTTTCGGTAAAGACGTGACGGACTCAAAGAATTTGGGTCAAATTACATTTTGATCCAATCATTTTGGGTCAATTTGACCCAACTAATTTGGGTACGTCACGTCTATACCCAAAAATTCTGACAGTGTTTATACCTGGTGGATTCAGCATATCTGCCTGAGAATTTCTTGCCTCACTAGTAGGAATAACCAACTAAGATGATACTGGAAAATCTCATTAATAAAGTGAGAAGACGGAGAAGAGTCTTCAACCCATGCATACTGACGTCCGCTGTTATTAACCTTAACTGGCATGGGCGTTTTGGAGTGTACCGCTGCCTGTGGGGGGGGGGGAGGGGGGAGAGGAGGCTATATATTTCGCTTGATGGCCGAAACTTATCACACTTTGTCTTTCGGCCAAGCTCTACTAGAAAATGTAAAAACAATCCAAGATGGCCGCCATTTTTAGCCGATTTTGTTTTACTCAGCCGTTTTACTCAGCCGATTTTGCATGATAAATCAGTCAATTATAATCTGATATGAAACAAAATAGGCTTTACCCATGTTTTTCTAATTTTCTTTTGTCGTTCCGGAGATACGAGCGAAAGAAAAAAACATCAACGGGGGGGGGGGAGGGAGAGAGAGTGCTTCCTCAGGCCAGGAAGGGTTAAGGTGTATGACAAAAAAAATATAGCTCTGTTTCAAACGACGAATATCATTAACCCGTTACAGTACCTCAGATATGCGTTGTGAGTGGAAGATTTCAGGTTCCATAGTGTGTCTGTGTGGACGAACAACATCAGGCTGTAATGAAGATGACACCAGTATCTATCAGTGGGTGAATGTATTAATAGATTACCATTTAAATTAGATAATTGGCTAATAATACATTGGAGGATTTTACTATGGCTTCCTCTGTCGTGGAGAACTAAACTAAGGCAGACACAGGCTTCTCGACGACACATTTCCTCGAAACTTGTTATATTGATCCTCTCTATTATATCGGAGGTCACGTGGACGCCTTATGATATACAGCCCCAACAAATTTGGAACTCTCGTTCAAGACTTTAATATATTAATGCGCGAATAATAGTGAAATGGAGAAATACAATTACACCTTTAAATTTGAGATTTACAAATAATCTCTCAATTACTGCAATGCTTTATCTAAATACGAATTAAAACATCCTGCTTAGCGTGGTATTTCCCACTGAACAAAACAAATGATTTTGAGACTTGAATTTCTATTGAATTAAGTTGATTGCTATGGCAATAAATTCTGCCGAATATATGTTGTTTGAAAAACAAAAACATTTTCAGTGCACCAAAGGTTAACTGTTTCGTATGAAGGTAAATTTCCAGAAATTGTTGACATTCAAAATTCATCATAAGAAATGACCAGGCAGATATTAAACTTTCAAATTGTTTCACACTGGAAAGAGAGTGCGAAAGTACCATCGAATAAATAAGAGATAACATGAAACGGTTATCTGGTTGGGATTCCTATGACACCACATCCTTGTATACTGATAGCATACCGAAAGATTCGAGGAACAGTAATGGTGCTAGCAAGACATCATGATGTTCCAAAAATATCAAATCCGTATCGCTGATCAGTTTATACGTTGTAAAGTCGCTATCTAGAGTATGATATATCTCAGTCACACAAGTTAAACTGCATTTCTCGTATGGGTAATCTCCTGTTATATTGGAATATTGACAAGCATGTCTTACTTACAGCTTTGACGTATTGCTGATGGACAATCTTGGCTGGAACAATATTAATAGTCGGCTTGGGGACACGTTGGGGAATTTTCATCTGAAATGAACAATGACATGTACAGTCCATACAGTATCCGTCACCATGCTAAGATAAATAGTAAACAAAATAATGTTTTTATTTCAGAAGCAGGTCCATATGTGTACACAAAGTTAATTAGCCGTATCTGGCTGCCCCTACCAAACTTCCTTCCCTATCTCCAGAAAGACAAAAAAAATGAAAGCTGACCCTCCTCGACTTTTTTAGTTTATCATATTGGGATCATTTTGAGCTTCTTTATATAACCCCACCAGTAGAGGATCATGAGTAAATTCAAGATGACGTCTGCATTTCTCGTATGTTTCCGTCATTTTCTTCAAAATTGCTGCTTATTCTCGAGGAAAATTGGGGAAAATCTATTATTCTACATCAGACTATTATTTAGTATTTTATAATACACGAAACACATCAATACGTTCGAAAAATCTGGCTGAAAAAATCGACCAAAAAATGTCGGTTTGGCGGCGTCATCGAAGCGGCCATCATGGATTTTTTTACATTTTCGGATAGAGCTTGACCCAAGGGTATAGTGCTGTAAGTTTCAGTCCCCTAGCGCAAGGGGTAATAAAAATATGTTGGGGTGTTTGTGTGTGTGGGGGGTGTCCAACACCCAGGCCTGAACAGGTCACAAAAGCCCTTTTTTTTGGACAAAGTTAGACTGTCGTGAAAGTTCAACGCAAGAAGAACTCTATTTGGGATTCAGGAATTGTCCACGAAATGTTCACAAAATGTATATTTGCACCACTCTTCGAGATGTATAAATGGTTCGTATATGGAAATCTTTGACGGAAATGTTAAGTTCACATCCATAAAGGGGGTTTAAGCTACCAAGATTGACTGGCCAATTTTTCCTACCCATAGTCAATCTTTTGTCACATTCTTCCTTATGGCTTCCAGTATGATCATGCAAATTTATCCGCTTGACCAAATCTGGACACGATGAAGACATTGAACTGTGTAATATGAAAAAAGCTACTTTATTTTATAACTGCGCGACTATGTTACACAGTTAAATGTAATATCACCAAACTCAGATTGATCTACAAGTGATAATTACAAGCGTCTAGTCCGTCATTCATAATCCAGCCGTCGTCCATTAGAGAATATCCGCGTCCATAATCCAAAGACTTATTCCATTTTCCATATAACAGTATTAGCACCAAATTCAAAAAGACAATCATAGTATACATACACATAGGCTTGTTTCCTGCAAGAGAGAAGCGGTCAACAGTTTTCAATGATGCCGGCAACTGGGGAGATATTCCCCTTAAACATGTTACAGAATATCGGTGTTAAAAGGTATCTGCTACTTACGGGTTTCTTGAACGGTATGGTGAAGGCAGTTATACCCCATATAAGTGTGACAAAAAACACAACTTTTTCCATTTCAGCTGCTTGATTTCAGATGAGATTCGTGGGTAACAATTGACAGCTTCTCTGAACGTCAGTTGAGCATTAACATAAGTTGTCTGCCAGGGCATCAAAATTTAGCTAATATATACAGTTGGAGAATTCCGCAGAATCATTACATTTGCGTCACGTAGAGTTTCCGTTGTAAATTCATGTCTAAAAAATGTAAATTAATTTCCTAATATAAATAAAACTTCGGGTTAGTCGCCTGTTTCATCCGGTTTAATATCGCACGATATGGCGGATATGCGGTCATGTTCTTGTTCAAATGCCATTCTAAGAGATATGTGGCTTCGTGAAGAAAATTCTGTATCTCTAGGAACGTCATATGCTGAAACTCCCAGATCACCTACTGCGTTCGAAATCACGTTTACAAATTTCGTGTGGTTCAGTGTGAAACGCCTTTGCTTGTTTGCTGATAATATCAGCATGTTTCTCAGATACCCTCAAGATGAAAAAAAACCCACCTACGGTGAAAATCGGAAATGAAAGTGTCAGTTAGAGCGCACATGCGCTTATATGATTTGATTGCGATGCAATGGATAATTGTCAAATTTTGTTGAACAACCAGCGATTTCGCTCATCTACGCGGTTATCACTATAATAAGGGAGCGACAATTTTCGGAATAGTTGTAGATAGTTTGACTAAAATTTTGTTAGACTCGTCGAACGAACGAACGAGATCCAGCGTTATTGATATTATATAGATAACAAGTCCTACACCCCCGTGGATATCACTATTGACACTACTGTCGTGTATCAGCGGAAACGAAACACGTTATTTGGTGTTTGTTCAAATAACCCTGCGGTGACAGGAATGTCTAATATGTGCCGATTGTCAGCATTTATCAGTTATCTGACCTCGTCTTCAGTGCGTCTTCTCACTCGCTGTCAGATAGCGAGCGTCATATGCGATTTTCAATATTCGACCGTCGTCCATATAAGAATTTTCTCGTCAATAAACGAAATGCCTATCTCGTATGACAGCACCAATTTCAAATACGTAAGGAATAGCAATAATAAAAACACAAGATGGCTTCCTGCAAGAGAAGCTGTCAACAGTTTTCTATGATGTCAGCAGGATATTATGTGTTCTTTACGTAAAATCCTAATCATTTACTATTATTCTTTATCCAATTCTGATATAGATTATTCTCCTATCAAAATGGACCTAACTTTATGGAGGATAGCTGTCCCGTTAGATGGTCAAACTTGGTCATTTCTTTTCTTTATTCGAATATTCACTATTTCGTCTAACATTTGGTGAAAAAATGAAATCAAAATTCTAATTAGAAGTGCTTCAATATTAGGATTAATTATTTAGTTTTTGAGGCACTGGAAAAAATAAACAGATTGCCTTTTTGGTGGTTCGATATCCAGCTGGGAAGAGATTAACCCTTTCACAGGACTGTCTATTGTAAGCCGTTAATAGATGCCTGTATGTGTATTGTATTGTTAATTGACTCACAGGAACTGGCCACCATAATAGTCTGTCGTAAGAATACAGCAGTTTGCATGGGCTTGGCTACTTTTATTTTTGTCTTAAATTTCCGATGGCTTGATTACTTTTATTTCTGTCTTGTTAAATTTCCCTTTCCAAAACTCATTTCCGCAGTATTCTGGTAAGCTAATTATCTGTAAGTCCTACTCATTTACACTAATCTACCCCTGCTGATCAAAACCATGCAAACTTTCGTAGTTTTGTTTTTAATTATAATACTACAAGCGTCTAGTCCGTCATTCATAATTCAACCGTCGTCCATTAAAGAATATCCGCGTCCATAATCCAAAGACCTATTCCATATCCATATAGCAGTATTAGCACCAAATTCAAAAAAGACAATCATAGTATACATAAACATAGGCTAGTTTCCTGCAAGAGAGAAGCGGTCAACAGTTTTCAATGATGCCGACAAGACATCATGATGTTCAAAAAATATAAAATCCGTATCGCTGATCAGTATTTTTAATCCATAATAATCATTCTAAAGTCGTTATCTAGAGAATGGTGTATCTCAGTCACGCTTTGATTGTGACTGTTCATATGAGCACCATGAGGATCTTGAAGTACATGGGTTCATACGGCCCCTAGCCCCGGGTTAAGCGGAATTAGACACAAGTTACGACATGTAATATAATATATACATATGAAAGTGTACTCAAGGCAGTGACACTTCGCTCCGACATCCGCCGTGAAGTGATCAGCACAGGTTTGAACATTTCTCAGCTGAAAAATTTGTTTTAGCAAGTTTTAAGGTTTAAATTGGATTTGAAATCGCCTTGACGAATACACTTAGTGTAATAGTTATCCAAAATAAACAGGAATTCGAGTAGGTCCATAAGACAGATTAAAAATGTATTTGACAACAGAATTCAAGCAAAAAATTAGCATTAATTCATCAGATGTATAGCTGGACACATTATGCCCGCTTTCTAGCCTTTCATTTTTTTTTACAAAATTCGGGATTTAAACGTTTATCTCTCGAAAAGTATCCATGCTACGCTTCGCAAATTTGGCATGCTTGTACTTAAAATTTGATCTAGTAAACTCTATCTCACTTTTTGTAAGTTCGGCTTAGTTTTTTAATTATTCAACTTTTAAGACAAATGACCGTAAAATAGTACGTTTTTTCAATTTATTTTAGTAAAATAGCTGTAAAAACAAAACCACGCAAAAATTAAAAAAAAAATGAGATATAGTTTACTAGATCACCTTATAGGTAACAAGCATGCCAAATCAAGGTATACCATCAAAGTTAAAACAAGATCAACAGTTTTCATGAAATTTCAATTGAAGAATGGACGCTATTGTTTTCATTTGAATTCTATAAAATTGGAATATTTTCTACACAGTTGCAGTGTCGTTTATAGAAATCATATAGTTGGAATCCCTATGATGTACGCTTTCATAATTTTATTGATACAGAAGATAAATTGTCACGCGGGTGCAAAAACTGCAAATATGGCATCTTCAGTAGCCAGTCGTAGTCCATCAAGATTGTCCTCGTCCATAGTCGAAATGTCCAGGGCTGGAGAGGGGCCATTTCGCCCCCCCCCCCTTAAATGTTTCTCTTACCCACTGAGCTAGAAGGCCGACACTTACCACACCATACCCTTGGGTCAAGGCTCTACCAGAAAATATTAAAAAGTCCAAAAAGGTCGCTTTGATGACGTCATTTAAGAAAGGCATTTTTCTAATTCTTTATTTATGCGTTTTCTTTGCAAAAAAAATGCATGGTGAATTAGTAAATAATAATCTGATTTGAAATAAAATAGCTTTTGTCCACTTTTCCATGCATAATTTTGAAGAAAAATATCGGAAACATCACTTTTACCCTCATCGCCGCTATTTTGATTTTACACAGGACCCTGTGCAAATATGTCCAAAATGGCCACAATATGATAACGATTAAATCAGGGAGTTTCACTTTTCATTTATTGTCTTCCCGGAGATAGGACAGAAAGTTTGGTAGGTTGGGGGCAAAGACGTGTAGATTGGTAGAATTTACCGAATCTATTGTGGAAGCAGAAGTTCTTCGAAGACGAAGGTTTTTAGAGGAAAGAATACCGCGTCTTATTGCTCGTACTTTTCCCCGACCCAAAACGCTAAAATTACAAGCGCTGTGAATATGATGTTTCTGTGAAAAAGAATCTAATATAAAATAAATTACATTTTAAAATAGTAGCATAGGATAATAAGTTGACAAATCCACATTTCGTCTCCAAAATTTCGTTCAGTTGCAAGATACGATGCCAACTATCATGTGGCCTTTTAGTTTCTAGAAATAAAAAGTGTATCAGATAGACAGTATTGTTATCTATATCAAACATTTGTCGTTGGTAATAAGAATACATGCCATTCATGTATTATGGTGTGCATTGTCGATAACAATTGGTTTTGCCAAACTATGTCACAAGACGTCAACGTAGCAATAACTTGTAACATATTTTCAAACTCTGAAATCCCCTCGACGGTATAAATGAACTTGGCAGTATGTTTCGTGAAAAATTAATAATAATTTTATAATATTGTTAAAATATTCAGCAAGTATAGAAATATAAATATACAGAAGAAAAGAATCACACAAACTACGTGAGAAGTGGGAAAATGTTAAATATATGTCACTCCAATAATTGTATACATTTACTACGAATACAGGAGCAAATCGTATGGCCTGGGTTCTCTTCTTAATTCTTAAACACTGTTTCTGGCTCTTCCATCAATTTATAGCGATACGTTATCAATGAAGATTGTACCGATTTATTCATAACGTATTTACCCATGTGAAATGTATTTTTAGGTTACTTAGACCCCAGCGACCCCGGTATAATTCCACGAAAAATTCCAGCTACAGTCGGAAACAGAAAAACAACGATCGTTGTCAGGAATTTAACATTTCTAATACACAAGGGTCTAGTCCGTCATTGAATAATAACAAACTTCATGAGTTCAAGAAAAACTGTAGGCTATACTCATCTGAACAGCCAGAAACGTTTCGATCAAGCCATGATCTCATCAAGATCTCACAGTGAATCATATTCTTATCGACTGTATAGATTGTAAGAAATTATTTTTATCGAGCAGCTAAATTAGAAGATCTTTTTAGTCGGGCGAAAGAAGGCTGTATCTTAGGTTATTTGAGAGAAATCGGCTTGTTGCATACGTTTTAATGTGTGTATCCTTTAATGTGTTGGATTACTAAGTTATTAGCTTTCAATATTCAGCCGTCGTCCATTAAAGAATTTCCGCATCCATAATTAAAAGATCTAATTCATATAATTGCATTAGAATCAAATTAAAAGAATAAATAATAGTGTACATAAAACTAGGAAGATAATTTTTTGTCATTTAGCCATTCTCTTTTACTTGGAGGGACATGCAAATAGGCTCAAAATAATCCTCACTATGATACGCTATAACATTAAGGAGGGCCAACTCTTAAGTTTTTGTCGCTCCGGAAGTAGTGTGGTAGGTTTGGTATGGTTAAAGCATAAAATACTGACATGAGACCCTGTTCTTGAAATCACACAACATGAGAGCTTCTTGAGAGCTCAAGTTATGCCCACAAACCTACAGAGTAGAAGGGGATGCAATAGGAGAACAATTTGGCAACGGTTTGGTGTAAGACTCACCAAATATGATTGAAAAAGGATCTGCTGCAAGTTGTATTGTCAGTCTTTTGTCCAGGATATTACCTTTTCAATGGGCGGTCTTACACCAAAGGCCTTGCTTAAACTTGGTTATATGCAATGCAGTGAGGCCAATAAGATAATCATCAGATCAACTGATGAATTGTGTGATCATACATGATCGTTCTGTCCAATCAATTATTTTAAGAAATTATACACCACATTATAGTGATGCCTGTAGGAAAACGGACTTCATCCTTATGGTGATGGTTTCCAGAAATTATACAACAGTTGGTGGTTGTGGTTATGGTAATTCATATTCTGTGAATTCGTACGTTGATCTTAGTTGTTCTACTACAAACTGTATTTATTTGGTTTCTTGGTCAACAGTATGTTGGCAAGACCACACAAAGACTCCGTTTGAGTGAGAATCATCACAGAAAATCCCATAGGAACAAGCAATTCATTATAGGTATTCTGAACCCGACCATGGCTGGGACAAATTTTGTATCCAGATCATAGACATCGACTACCCATCTATCAAGGCTTCCTCTTGTTTTGGATTTGAGAGCAAAAGTCCGAGAGCGAGAACTGTTCCTGGTGCTAGAGCTTGGGTCTGTGTTTCAGTATAGTTTAAATGATAATGCCCAAGGGTTTGACAATGATACAAACGGCTGCTCAAATATCACAAATATTACTCAGCTATTTAAACCCAGTAACGGAGACATCGCAGCCATGGTTTTAAAGTTTAATAGTTTGTTGACTAAGATCATATCGCTTCAAATTACTTACTGGGTTTAAAACTAACACACTCAATAGTATACATAGCTTACGTACAGTCCTGTATGCGAACCTCCGGGATCTTTAAATCTAATATTCAGAGATTTACGAGGATCTGTGTCTTCCGGAAATATGATATCACCCACAATCACTTAACTTTGCAAAAATATAGCGTACATGTATTCTCGATTGTATCGTCCAGTGAATATAATTGAAACATCCCAAGACCGGCTTTATTTGAAATTCAACTACTTGGATAAAGGACTGGACATAATTACTTTACTACGAATCCTGAATGATCCAGGTACACAACGTTGTACCAAACTATTTAAAGTTCACAGAACCCCCTTGCATTTCTTATATATATATATATACTAAATCTATGGCCACCAAAATATCCAATCACTCTAAAGCTGTCGAGGAGTTTGACTGGAACTTATACGTCGGAAGGCTACAGTTCGAACTTCATCTATACACCATGCAAACATACTGTGACTGGTAACATTGATCAAATGAGTGATGGGGAACTTAAAAATCTCCCAATAAAGATACCTAAATATAGAGAACCGAGAAGAATAAACCTGAAGTCCGACCCGAAGTTACATGTAGTCCTGACTGCACTGGAACGATATGTCATTGAGTAATCAAAACGAGAACCAGTTGAACCTGTAGTATTCGTCGACTGTTGGGATTACATCAATCCGTCATATTGACAGAAGTACCCTCCCCCAAGCAAAACAAGTACTGAGAACCTCAATTCGCCAAAAAAATTCTAGCAAATCTTCAGAATAAATTCGTCATAGTCGCAGCAGACAAAGCTTCAAATAATATAATATTCATATCTAAATATTATTATTACCAAGTGCTGCATAAGGAATTGTTTTAGCACATCATCGTCGAATACGTCTACTTACTCTTAAAACGCATTTACTCTGGAACATTTATTTATCAACTTACTCTGGAACATTTATTTATCAACTTTTTCTCTATGAAAGAGATATTTGTCTTCCAACCACTCATAACGATATACCGGAAGTGTACATGACTCCCAAAATGCATGAATCACCATACACAGTTAGATTCATAGCTGGTTCTAGAAGCTGCACCATCAACCTTCTTTCAACTCTATTAACGAAGGACCGTCAGGAGGTAAAAGAATTTTGAGAAAGGTATTGCGTCACTATTTCTAAAAACTGTAGCGTTGAATTTATGTGTATCTTGAAACGCTCAAAATGTCTTAGGGAAGAACTTGATGAGAAAGGACACATCCCGGACAGACATGTATCCATGTGGGATTTATCGACTCTCTATACTACAATCACTTATTAGGATATTATTGACCGTTCATTAATATTATCGGTGTTCAAGAAAACTGATCGCCGATACATTAAGGGAGTAGATGACGTTCATTTCCCTGCTCTTATGGGGCTTCAACATGGTCATTTGTCCAAATTTTCAAAACAAGCTGAATTTCCTAACAAATGTACCGTACCCAGACATCTCAAAATCGAATAAAAATCAACAAAAGACACCACACAACTATTTATGCGTTTTACTGGTGGTTCGATATTGTGATGGGACGGACCAAAAAATTGGCATTTTAAATTCAAGGGTTGGAGGGTACAAAGTGCTCCATAGATTGAAAATTGGATACCCCCAAATTCACTCTTATTCACTTTCAACAAAAAGAAAACTTCCGATTGGCTAATAAATAGAACAATAATATTCTCCACATCCACCCCGATTCCCCACCCCCTCTTGGAAATAGGACCGAAAAGACTCAGTGTATCTGTTATACCGCTAATATTTTCTAAGAAAGTATGGTGTCCCCCTGTTTTTATTACATATTATATAGCAAAATGGGAAAAATTTGACCTTGGGAAAAAATTCAAATTTCCCTATGTATTCAGTGTTATGGCTTTTAAGTGGTATACATGCATTTGGATGTCATATTTTTTTAACGAGTATGGTGACCCCCTATTTTTTTCATTGATCATCTTCTCCTAACCTGAAGAAAAAATCCTGAAATTTAAAAAAACTTTACTCCCTTAATGTCAGAAGCCATAAAGCATTCTTTATCTCTACTACATACAAGGGATGCCATGGGATGTTTCTTTGTTTATAGAGTTGCTTGAATTTCTCATTAATAACGCCTAAATTTGGCAACGCAATATGTCAATAGCATATAGGTATTCCTATGGGTATTAATTGTGCGCTCCTTTTGACTGACCTATATCTATTCTCTTCTGAATACGACTATATGCAAGACGCTTTCAAACACGGACCATTTCAAAGTCCGTTTCTTCCCATTTGCCAAGTGCTAAATTTTCTGGCTATGGATAATCACTATATAAATGAAGCACTTGATTTGAAGGAAAGTCTCGTCCGCTTTTTGTATTTAGTTTGTAGCTAATACCGCTGAAGCCGGTGTTAGGGCTGTCTGGTCATGTCATTCAAAATGCCACATGAACAGTAACAATAAATGCGTGGCAAAGATACAAATCATCGCAGGGATAGCTTTTGGTTATTGTGATGTTTTTTTGTTTGTTTTTTTCGTCAGAAATATGAACGCAGTATATTTGTCTGTGGGGTCATACGACTTGTTGTCAGTACTCCAGCATCGTTTTCCACCACCCTTTCAATGTTGCATTTAATTACGACAAAAGACTACAACGTCAACATCGTCAACTATTCCTTTCTGGACAGTAATATTCCAGTGGAATCTGCACATGTGTATACATATCTCGCCTAGTAGCATTTGCTAGATGTATTAAATCGAACAAGTTTAATCAACGTCACAAAACGTTATTGCAGGAACTTACAATACAGGTCTATACCACCAAGCGCCCCAACTCAACGTTGTTCAAATTTGGCCATACCTATAGCATGCTGATAGCAAAATACGAATGTAGCGTGCAAGATCTAAGGCATTTAGGTTTCGTAACTTGTGTCCAATTCTGCTTAACCTAAGGCTAGGGACAGTATGAATCAATGTATTTCAAGATCCTCATGGTCGCAATCAAAGCGCGAATGAGATATATGGATTAGGAATACTGATCTGCGATACGAATTTGGTAGCTTTAGAATATCAGGATGTCTGGCCAGCATCACTGAAAAATGTTGACCGCTTCTGTCTTGCAGCTAGCCTATTGCTTATGCATACTATGATTTCGTTTTGGAAGTTGATGCTAATGCTGTTTTGCTGTTATGCTGGATTATGGACGCGAAAATTCTTTAGGGGACGACAACTGAATACTGAATGACGGACTAGATGCTTGTATCAAGATTTATACACCATCTGGTGGTGAGTTGCTACACCAGCTGTTAGTTTCATCTAGCACCAGAAAGTGAGGTTCTATGAAGTATTTTTTATTATTATTTTCATGTAATAATAAACAAATATGCCATGTTTTTATGCGGCCTATTCAAAGCTTATCATGCCACGAAGATCTCACAGGGAAACATATTCTTATCGACTGTATAGATTTTAAGATTGTAAGAGGTTCTTTTTATCGAGCGACTACTTTGGAAGATCTTTTTGGTCGGGTGAGGGAGGACTGTGTCTTAGGTTATTTGAGAGAAATCGGTCTGTTGCATAAGTTTTAATGTGTGTACGTTTTAATGTGTTGGATTACTAAAGTTATTATTTTGAGTAGTTAGAATTTTGTTTGATCGTCGCTATATAGCTGAAATATTGCTGAGCGCGATGTTAAACCGTAATTCTCTCTCTCTCACGAGTGACTTCAGGTGTCGGTGTAGTCTGTATGTCAGCCATTCTGTTGAGCAGATCAACAATTCTGGTATGAGGTATAATAATCATAGATATTCAGTTTCCATCAGAGCTAGAATAAAAAAAACAAATGGTGGAGACAGGTAAGAGGGATTACTGGACAGTAAACCGGCGTAATCTGCACAACAACGGCCGACAGTAGTGGTAAAAATTATTGTGAAATATATTGCAATTACATTTCAGTCTTGACAGTTATATAGATGCATAGGTGTCGCTTTAAAAAATTCCGAATCACTCCTGTTGTAAAACAAGTCGCCTGTATCGGAATTGGGCTGGGATTGGGAACACGACTGTATGGAAAGAGAATACTCTATAAAACAAAAAGTAGTTATTCTTATATCGATTTAATTTTTTGAAAAGACATATAATGGCGGATGTAGACGTGGTAGAAATGCACTCTTATCACTCCTATTTTCAAAATATATTTTGCTCCCAGAAGATATATTTTCGTCTAACAAAGTTGAGTTATCATATGGTCACAGATGCCTTGGATCATAGATGTCGTGATGTAGCAGATGGGTTTCGTCCTGATGTTGAAGAGCAAACTAGTAGGATCTGCATCCACGGAGGCATTGCCTTGGTGGAGTAGATGAGCTTCGTCCAGATGTGTTGAACAGTGTACTAGTAGGAGTTGCATACACGAAGGCATCGGTTCATCTCTGTATCGCACCCGTCTTTGCAGGCGCCGTCGTTTGGTTTACATAGAACAAAACTGCACGTGGTTAAAGCATGGATGCATGCAATTTCGCACGGTGTATACTTGAAAATCCAGGCTTCCGCCGCCGGTGGAGAACAAACGACTGTCAGAGTTACGACCATGGCGGCAATCATCACAGCTTTGGTCAACTCAAAATGAAACAATGTCGATGAGAAACAGCTGCATCTGTGTTATAAAATCTCCGCATTTAACCTTCTGTTAATAGACCAGGTTCGATTCCATGCACTTATGAACCATTTACATTTTAAATTATGGAATTTTTCAGAACAGGCCGACTTGTCGTATTAATGTGTCCAGACACCTGGACAAAATAGGACGAAAATAAATTCGTTTTCGTATTTCCAGCAATTGCAAAATGGACCAGGATTTACCCAATTTATGCCAGATTCAACGGTTGAGCGGCAAAGGGCGCTGTTGATGTTGGATATTTTCAATATGGTAGCCCCTTGCCCTAAAACTCATCTGTGTACACTTTTAGCGAAATAGCACCCTTAATAAACGTCTTGTAGGTGAACCTCCAAGAATACCCTAGTTCTTCATCTCACTCTCTCATGGATATAGAAATGGAGAGTCTGCATTCAGTTGTTAAGCTGCTACTATTTCATTGTTATAATAGTATATAATTTCTGCTTTATGTGGTAAATTGAACAAAGTGTGATCATACACAAATGTATGAAATTAGCCTTATAAGGTGCCTTAACATGTCTCTTTAATGCTTCATCTGTGACAGGATTTACATAAGTAGTAATACTACATGAAAAATATAGCATATCCATAAAATCATATAATTTGACCATGTATAGAATATGTGGGAGAATCTAAGAAATAACATGGCTTTCAATGGGAGTTTAGGGCTCAGCACTCAGTATGCTAAATTAGAAGAAAAAAACATTTAACATGGTGAACATTAAATTTCTCTGCTTAAATGTTTACCTCCGGCATTACTTACTGAAACGAGCTACAAAAATGAGCCCTTCCCCATGCCGATTTCTGGCAATATAGATAAGAGCCAATATCGCAGGTTAAAAGATAAGGCAAAAACTCAAATCCAAAGTGCAAGTACGGTGAAAATCAAGTGTTATTTTGAGGTGTTTGGTAATAAAGCTTAAATTTTGGCTGTTGTCTACACTGTTCTGAAGTATCCTGGGTTCACTGTTATAGTTATATAATTATATGAATGATCTTTTGTCTATAAATACTTCTTGTCAGGATGCCTCTTTATATTCCCCGTCAAATACCACACGACGTTAGAAAATAGCTTACACGCTTCTTTCTCGCAAGAAATTGGCTTCTTAATGTATATTTAATTATCTATATTTAATTATCTATATTTAATTATCTTATCTATATATAATTAGTTTATAAAACAGGCTTCGATTTTAGGAGCATAATAGATTTATTTGGTATTTTTATGTATAATAGGTATTTGGACATATACGTGCATACCGTAATATTTTCCTCTAATTTCGCCTAACCCGGGGCTATAGGGGCCATATGAACATGTGTGCTTCAAGATTACCATGGTGGTTAAATGAACAGCCAAATCCAAAGCATGACAGAGATACGTCATTCTCTAGATAACTATTTTACAACAAAAATCATGTGGATTAAAAACACTGTCTTGCCGACATCTACGAAAACTGACAACCGTTTCTCTCTTGCAGGAAACTAGCTTATGTTTGTGTATATTATGATAGAAGACATAAGGATGAGGCGGGCATTCTCCCTCGTCGAATTTATGACAAAAGAGATGAATACAATTTCGACATCGTAAACTATCCGTTTCTGGACAGTAATACTCTGCATATGGCGTATACATATCTCGATTAGTAGCATTTGCTAGATCCTGTGTTAAATGTAACGAGTTTAATCAACGTCACGAAACATTGTTGCGGAAACTTATAAAACAGGGCTATTCCACCAAGCGCCTCCGCTCAAAGTTTCTCAAATTTAGCGATACATATCGCATGCTGAAAGTAAAATACGAGCGTAGCGTGCAAGATCTATGGCGTTACGTTTCGTAACTTGTGTCTGATTCCGCTTAACCCGGGGCTAGGGGCCGTATGAACTCATGCATTTCAAGATCCTGATGGTGCTCATATGAACAGTCACAATGAAAGCGTGACTGAGATACATCATTCTCTAGATGACATCTTTACAACGATTATTATGGATTAAGAATACTTATCAGCGATACGGATTTTATATTTTTGGAACATCAAGATATCTTGTCGGCATCATTGAAAACTGTTGACCGCTTCTCTCTTGCAGGAAACTAGCTTATGCTTATGTATACTATGATTGTCTTTTTGAATTTGGTCCTAATACTGTTATATGGAATAGGTCTTTGAATTATGGACGCGGATATTCCTCAATGGACGACGGCTGAATTATGAATGACGGACTAGTCGCTTGTAATTTGGATTATGGACGCAGAATTTATTTCATGGGCGACAGCTGAACATTGAATGACGGAAAAGTCGCCTGTACTGTATAACTTTACAAAATGAAAAGCGTTTACTCTCACGTTGACTCTACGACAAGTTAGACGATTGCAGTTTTTGCTACCCATTTCTGAATATCAATATTCCAGAAGGACCTGCATACGACGTATACATATCTCGTCTGCTAGCATTATCTAGAACCTGTGCAAAATGCGGCAATTTCAATGATCGCCTCAGAATATGTTTGCCGAAATTGGTCACAGAAGTCTATACCATCAAACGCATAAATTCGAAGTTTCTTTTAATTTCTGCGATGAATATTGTACACTGATGGCAAAATATGATCGTAACTTACAAGTTATCTGGAGATACGTTTCACAAATCCTGTATAATTCCGCTTAAATGTTTCACATCTCCATGGTGTTGAAATGAACCATCACAATCGAAGCGTGACTACGACGCATCATTCTTCAGATGGCGACTTGACAATTCATTTGCATAAGACATAATGGTCGGTAATAAATTTATGTAAAGAACATCATGATGTCGCGATATCCTTATTGGGAACTGTTGACCGTTTCTGTCTTGCAGGAAACCCTCTCGCTTTTTTTAATTTCATGCATATTTGAAATTGATGATGACTGTCGTGTGAACAAGGTGTAATCCAAAGATCCTCATGGTGCTCAATGAACAGTCACAGTCAAAGCGGGACCGAGATGCATCATTCTCTAGATGACGACTTTCCAACGATTATTATAGATTTAGAATACTGATCAGCGATACGGATTTTATATTTTTGGAACATCATGATGTCTTGTCGGCATCATTGAAAACTGTTGACCACTTCTCTCTTGCAGGAAACTAGCCAGGTTTATGTATACTATGATTGTCTTTTTGAATTTGGTGCTAATACTGTTATATGGAATATGGAAAAGGTCTTTGGATTATGGACGCGGATATTCTCTAATGGACGACGGCTGAATTATGAATGACGGACTAGACGCTTGTAATTTCGATTACTGTACCCGACGATGGAAGAGGACTGTGTATTGAATGCCTGATGCGACGCCTAGAACTCAAAGTTGCATGAAAAGATCTAGACTGTTCACTTTAAACGTCTCGACGACTGAAGTGTGTTGGAATAATAAAAAGGATAAAAGTGGAAAAAAATAACTTACCATTTTCTTGTATGTTACCCGCTCTGGTTTACGACACGAAGTGAAACAGTTGGTGGCGACAGCCTTGAAGGAAAGTGTGCGTGTTTGATGAATCTGATACGAGACTATGTAGGTGGATTTCAAAGGTTCTGTTTTATATAACGCCCGGCATACAATGAAATTCATGTAAAATTCGAATATTTTTTTCAAATGTGTGGCCTAAAGCTTCTAAATACAAACATGAGATTGTACCATGATAAATTATATTTTTTAAGCACTACCTGACACTGCTGACCCGAGTCCAGAAAGTAGGCCATGACCCACGTGACGTTAGGCTGAGGTGAGGGCGCCGAGACACTCGTTTACAATTGAATGTTTTCCTGTTATCTGTAGCCAATAACTTTTCTTTGCAGATGCTTATTTAACTGTGAAACAATAAAATCTTCTGTGCTGTTTTGTTTTGATGTATTTTGAAAAACGCCATTAGCACTAAGGCTGCACTGTAGAATAACCGGTTCAACGGGAAATAAATATTGGGAGTCCCCTCTTCGGCCACCAATCGTGGAATAATCTTTAACCTGTTATATCTATATATTATCACAAAGAAAAGTTTGTACCTTTAGCCCTGGGTATATTACATTAGTTTGTTAAACAATGAAACCCTTGTTATCGCCTATATTATTACGTCTAGTTTCCTTGAAAACCCTTAAAACGTAAGAAAATTGTCGAACTCAGTGCATTATCGAGAGACATTTGTTAAGAGTGATTTCAACCAAATACACTGTCTCGTCCTCCACGTCGAACGGTCACCTTAAAATGGCAAAAAACAGAGACATTGAGTTAATAGTTTTTATCAAATTTAAAAAAAACCCCTCAATTTTCCATATGAACATTGAATTTGGTTTGGACAAATACTGAGTAGGCCTATTTGATAGTTTTGTATTTAAGAAATCTTAATGGGCATTTAAAAAAGATTGCCGATAACACAAAAAAACAATTTCATTTAAAACAAAAGTTAACTTGAACTCAATATACGCCCGAACAAAAAATACGCTTGAAAAATTGCAGAATAAAGGCTAATGTACCGGATAGAGGAATGCCCAGGGAACCACCTAGACAAATGAATTTGGAAGGTGACCCATCGTCACTCCCGACGTATCTACCCACAAACATATTGTGACTGTGAATAGAAGATTGCTAGAAATTGTGGCACGAATTACTGCTCTACAGGCACATCATATTTAGACTTATATCTTTATAAAAATGAAGCGGGCCTTCGCTCTTGTCGACTTTATGACAAAAGAGATGATTACAATTTCGACATCGTAAACTATCCTCTTCTGGACAGTAATATTCAGGTAGAACGCGCATATGGCGTATACATATCTCGCCTAGTAGCATTTGCTAGATCCGGTGTTAAATGTGACTATTTTGATCAACGTCACAAAACATTGTTGCAGAAACTTATAAAACAGGGCTATACCACCAAGCGCCTCCGCTCAAAGTTTCTCAAATTTGGCGATACATATTGCATGCTGATAGCAAATACGAGCGTAGAGTGCAAGATCTATGGGGTTATGTTTCGTAACTTGTGTCTAATTCCCCTTACCCCGGGGCTAGGGACTGTATGAACCCATGTACTGCAAGATCTTCATGGTGCTCATATGAACAGTCTCAATCAAAGAGTGACTGAGGTACATCATTCTCTAGATGACGACTTTACAACGAATATTCTGGATTAAGAATACTGATCAGCGAAACGGATTTGATATTTTTGGAACATCATGATATCTTGCAGGCGTCATTGAAAACTGTTGACCGCTTCTCTCTTGCAGGAAACAAGCCTATGTTTATGTATATACTATGATTGTCTTTTTGAATTTGCTGCTAATACTATTATCTGGAATAGGTCTTTGGATTATGGACGCGGATATTCTCTAATGCACGACGGCTGAATTATGAACGACGGACTAGACGCTTGTATTGGAACGTTCTCCCTAATAACCTGAGAGCTGCTACCAGCTCGAAACAATTTATCAGGCTTATCCAAGCTTGATATGGAAAACATGTGCATGTATCGCTTGTTCCTGTCATTAACATGTAGATACTATGCGAATATGGTCATCTTGTCCATCATTGTAACGCATTGGGATGTTGAAAAACTCGTTTCCCACGTACTATGCCGACTGCCTTTAATGTTGGTATAATCTTGGTATTTACACGCTAGTGTCGTGAAGGAATATTATGAATTTTAGCAACGTATCTCCCAGTTTTACTTAATTTCATGAATGTATTTGCAATTTGTTTTGCCCCGTTTGTTTACATACATGTCCTCTTATTTTTTTCTTTTTCTTTTTTTCTTTTTCTTTTTGATATATGTTTTATAAGACGACCGATAACTCACCAGAGCTAAGGTTTCAACATTCATTCGTTTAAAAATAAAATTTACTTGAACAGGTGTGTGCTTTACCACCTGGGAATGCTGTATACCAAAGTTGATTTTTTTAGCAGGAACGGTTTGTCTTCTAGAGCACTAAAGTCGTTATATGGACATTGTCCATTGTTGCCGTGGAAACCACATACGGTCGCTATGTAACCAAGATCGACAGGCGTATACCTCAATCTCAATGCGGTATAGCAAACTTAAAGTATCTTACTGAAACGATTTGAACTCTAGAGCATTAAAGTCGTTATATGGATATTTTCTGTAACATACATATTGCCATAGGGACCACAAAAGAACGAAAAGTGATCCCTGCCACGTTTTGATTGTGACTGTTCATGTGGACATATTGAATGGCATTACCGCACGGCCCCTAGCACCGGCTTGAGAGCTATTCGATACAAAAATTGGGATGATATAATTGCCCTATCAAGTGATCTGTTGGAAAACCGCAGGTTGAAAGATAGGAGAAAACTTCAAATCCGGTTGTTGATAGGCTGAAAATTAAGTGTAAATTTGAGTTTTTCTTTCGGATAGGCGCAATTTTAGCTGTTGATGAATTTTGAGATAGATTTTAGCTTTATTAATTGATATATGAAGGCTCATTTGGCTGCAAATGTAGATTTTCAGGATATATCGAGTGACTCTCGGTAAATAAAAGGTAACGAAGCCACTTAAATATTAAATACGAATGTAAGATGATCTGTTATTTTTTCCAAAAAAAAACAGAGAAAAGAAAACATTCTTTGCAGCAAAAAATACGAAAACATCACGTTTTTGAGACCCAACATGGTCGCCATATATCATTTACCGTCGCTTCTAAATATATTTCAGCTATATCACGACTTTTGGGATCTATTACTTTTCACACGCTGGATCCCAGGGTTTGGTCCTATTACCCACATTCTTATCATGATCTGTGGAGTGCACAACGACACCCTAGTTCATTGCCCGAGAGCTTCACGGGGCGTCGCCAGGATCATTTGCTTGGAGGGATATTAATATAGGCTCAAAATGATCCCCAACATGATACGCTAAAACGGCACGGAGAGTCAGCTCCTAAGTGTTGATCGTTCCGGAGATATATTGTGGTTAAAGCGTACAATACTAGTATGAGAGCATGCTCTTTAGATCACACAAACCAAGAGCTTCTTGAGAGCTCAAGTTATGCTAGTAAACATGCATAGTAGAATGGAGAAAGGGAGAAAAAACAATATGGCATGGTCAATAAAAACGGGTCAATAATTAGGTCAACTGATTAATTTTGTGATCATACAGGATTGTTCTATCCAATGAAATTGCCTCAAGAAATTATACAACACATCAAGATGATGTCCTCGGGAAAACGATGATTTCAGGAAAGCATACAGGAAATCATACACCACCTGATGGAAATGATTGATGCACCACCTGGCGGTGATGGTTGTTACACCACCTGATGGCGGTAGATTCATCCAGCATCTGAAAATGAAGTTATATGAAGTATATTGTTTTCATTTTCATGTAATAATAAGCATATTTATGTCATGTTTTTCATGCGCTCTGTTCAAAGCTTTTTTTCCTTCGAGTCCCTTACAAAAATTCATGCTTTTTACATTCTTTCTCAGATGCATTATTTCAAAGCGTGAAAGATTCGTTCTGATCATATTCCTTTTGTTTTCCAAAAACAAACGCCGATAACCACTCCCGTCCAGTGTGTTTTGACGCTATTGTCTGCTGTCGAGTACCACTGAAAGGTTTCGTTTGTATCGTCCGAAGCCGACTATTATTACAAGCGTCTAGTCCGTCATTCATAATTCAGCTGTCGTCCATTAAAGAATATCCGCGTCTATAATCCAAAGACCTATTCCATATTCCATATAACAGTATTAGCACCAAATTCAAAAGGACAATCATAGTATACATAGACATAGGCTAGTTTCCTGCAAGAGAGAAGCGGTCAACAGTTTTCAATGATGCCGACAAGGCATCATGATGTTCCAAAAATATAAAATCCGTATTCTTTATCCATGATAATCGTTGTAAAGTCGTCATCTAGAGAATGATGTATCTCAGTCACGTTTTGATTGTGACTGTTCATATCAGTACCATGAGGATCTTGAAGTACATGGGTTCATACGGCCCCTAGCCCCGGGTTAAGCGGAATTAGACACAAGTTACGAAACGTAGCGCCATAGATCTTACACGCTAGGTTCGTATTTTGCTATCAGCATGCGATATGTATCGCCAAATTTGAGAAACTTTGAGTGGAGGCACTTGGTGGAAATAGCCCTGTTTTATAAGTTTCTGCAACAATGTTTTGTGACGTTGATTAAAATCGTCACATTTAACACAGGATCTAGCAAATGCTACTAAGCGAAATATGTATACGCCATATGCAGGTCCCACTGGAATATTACTATCCAGAAAGGGATAGTTTACGATGTCGAAATTGTAATCATCTCTTTTGTCATAAAGTCGACGAGAGAGAATGCCCGCATCATTTTTATAGAGATATAGATCTAAATATGATGTGCCTGTAGGGCTGTCTGTAGTTTCCTTCAAATCCAGTGAAGGTGGATATATATCCTTCACTGCGTCATTTATATAGCGATTATCCACAGCGAGAAGATCATCTATATAGCGTTTGGTGAATGCGAAGGAACGGGCTTTGAACGGATCGGTTTTTGAAAGCGCCTGCATATAGTCATATTCATAAGAGAACAGATACAGGTCAGCCAACAGTGGTGCACAATTAGTACCCATTGGAATACCTATATGCTGCTGATATATTGTGTTGCCAAATTTCACATAGATATTTTTAATGAGAAATTCAAACAACTCTATAAACAAAGAAACATCCCATGAATCATATCTCTTGTATGTAGTAGAGCTAAAGAATGCTTTATGGCTTCCGACATTAATATATCTACGACCAGTTTTCTTGAACACAGATACTATTAATGAACTTAGACGGCCAATAAGGTCCTGATGAGGGATTGTAGTATAGAGAGTCGAGAAATCCAATGTGGATACATGTCTGTACGTTATGTGACCTTTAGCATCAAGTTCTTCCGTAAAACATTTTGAGTTTTTCAATATCCACATACATTCAACGCCAGAGTTTTGAGAAATAGTGGCGCAATACCTTTCCCAAAATGCTTTTACCTCCTGAAGGGCTCTCGTCAATAGGGTTGAAAGAAGCTTGGTGGTGCAGCTTCTAGAACCAGCTATGAATCTAGCTTTGTATGGTGATTTATGCATTTTGGGAGTCCAGTATATTTTTGGTATGTCGTTATGATTGGTTGGAAGACAAATGCCTCTTTCCCTGAGAAACTTTTTGTGATTGTTAAATAAATCTTCCAGAGTAAATGCAGTTTGGGAGTAAGTAGACGTATTTGATGATATGTCTACACTCAATTCTTTAACCAGCACCTGGTAATAGTAATATTTACATATGAATATTATATTATTTGGAGCTTTGTCTGCTGGAACTATGACAAATTTACTCTGGAGATTTGCTAGAACTTCTTGCGAATTGAGGTTTCTCAGTACTTGTTTTGCTTGGGGAAGAGTACTACTGTGAATATGGCGGATTGTTTCAGCGACCTTGCTCTTGGTGAGGTCCAGCCAATCAGCGAGTACTGTAGGTTCAACTTTTTCTCGCTTAGACCAATCAATATCGCCTTCAGATTGATTCTTCTCGGCTCTCTATATTTAGGTCTTTTCATCAGGAGTAATTTCAGATCCTTATCACTCACCACATCAAGGTCACCAGTGACAACATGTTTGCATGGTGTATAGATAAAGTTCGACGATTCACAATCACAACTATAGCCTCCTGACGTGTATAAGTTCCAGTCAAACTCCTTGACAGCATTGGAGTAATTGAATATTTTGGTGGCTATAGATTTAGTATACTTATATGAAATACAAGGAGGTTCTGTGAACTTAAAATAGCTTGGTACAGCGTTGCGTACCTCTGGATCATTCAGGATTCGAGGTAAATTAATAATGTCCAGTCCTTTATCTAAGTAGTTGAGTTTCAAGAAAAGCCGATCTTGAGATGTTTCGATTATGTTCACTGGACGATACAACTGAAAATACGCTATATCTTGACATACTTTACTGATTTTTGGTGGTATTATATTTTATGAAGACGCAGATTTTTGTATATCTCTGGCTATTTGATCTAAAGCTCTCAGAGGTAACGCATACAGAACTGTACGTAAGCTATGTATACTATTGGGTGTGTTAGTTAAACCCACTAAGTAATTTAAAGTGATATGATTGTGAATCATCGAACTATTAAACTTTCGCCAACCATGGCTGCGATGTCTCCGGTGATGGGGTTTAAATAGTTGGGTAATGTTGGATATATTTGAACGGCGGTTTGTAGCATTACCGAACCCACTGACATTATCATTTAAACCAAGCGGAAAGACTGACCCAAGTTCTAGCATCCAGAATAATTCCCGCTCTCGGATTTTTCTCTCAAATCCAAAGGGGGAATCCTTAGTAGGTGGATAGATGACGTCTATGATCTGAATACTAAAGTTATCCCAGCCATGTTCGGGTGCAGAAGAATGTTTACCTATACGCAATTGCTTTTTCCTAACGGATTTTCTGTGACCGTTCACCCTAAGATGGAGTCTTTGGGTGGTCTTGCCAACATACTCTTGACCGCACTTCTTACAGGAAACTAAGTAAATACAGTTTGTAGTAGAACAACTAAGATCAACATAAGAGTTAACAGAATATGAGTTACCAGTTAACGCAGAACTAAATGAAGCTGAAGTATTAAAGAGTGGACACGTGAGACATCCACGATGTCCACACTTAGAAATCTTGAAATTATTACATGTAGAATTCGGTGATCAAGCGCAATATTACAAGGTTTGATGTCGTGACATTGCTTTGCTGTCAGAAATATATCTGTCAGTTAGATTAATAAAGGTCTTAGTGCATTTCGAACTATTAGAGACCCGGCCGAGGAACATGCACTAAGGTTCCTCGGATCTGTCTTACAATTATTTTGTTACTTCCATTATGAGTGTAGGGATGTGCAGGGGCCCGGCCTCGGGGACAACTTGTCCACCAGCAGAATCCAGGCATACACGGATTAAAATTACAGGCGTCTAGTCCGTCATTCATAATTCAGCCGTCGTCCATTAAAGAATATCCGTGTCTATAATCCAAAGACCTATTCCATTTAACAGTATTAGCACCAAATTCAAAAGGACAATCATAGTATACATAAACATAGGCTAGTTTCCTGCAAGAGAGAAGCGGTCAACAGTTTTCAATGATGCCGGCATCATGATGTTCCAAAAATATAAAATCCGTATCGCTGATCAGTATTCTTAATCCATGATAATCGTTGTAAAGTCGTCATCTAGAGAATGATGTATCTCAGTCACGCTTTGATTGTGACTGTTATGTCTCTCGTCAAGCTCTACCAGGCATTCATTACGTTCTGCTTCGCGCCTCTCCATGTAGCGCTGTAAGGGTCTCGCGGACTTTGCCGGAGTTGACCCAAGGTCATCTGTTGCCACAGTAAACGAACATGGCGACCGTCTAACTGGGCGAATTAATATCACCGATATATATTTCCGCAACATATATAGCTCTGAGCTAATGTATCAAAAAAGCTGCCTATATTCCAAGATAAATATACGTTTTGCGATCAGTAAAACAGTAAGACAGAGCAGTTCTTGGTTTCTGCAGGAATCCTGCAAAAGATGGCGAGACCCCTACAGGGGTAAATGCAGCGTAGCGCAAAGCACCCTGGGAGAGGATGGTCTCTCGTATGTTTGTAGGCGAATTGTAAAAGTATGCTGGAAAACTATCCGGCTAAAACAAATTAAGAGATTTAATTCCTAACCTATAAAATGATTCATGAATCCCATGCTTGTGGTTGTTAATGAGAAAAGTGTACTGTCGTATGTGCACTATCGTAAGTGGACGGATGGTATTTGATTACGCGAATATTTGTTATGGACGATGGCTTGCTAGTGGATGTCGGATGTGACGCCGGGTCGAGGAATGGGATCCCTGGCTTTGAACTGATCTCCACCTTTCCCATTGTCCAGCTTAAAATATGCTCTTTTTTCAATTTTGAGGATCTGAAATGTAAAATATTGCCTGGAGACAGGTAGCTAACAGATTGAGACCGGATTTGGTTGTCATAAATCAGCCCAACTTGAATTGCGGTTTGTTTATCGAGAAAATATGTTTGACGTCATGCCGGAAACTGGGACAGCTTTGACTTCAGGACTCTAAGACAAGAGAGACGATTACAATTTTGACGCAGTTAACTACTTATTTCTGGATAGCAATATTCCAGAAGGACTTGCAAGCGCGTATACATAGCTCGCCTGGTAGCATTATCTAGATCGCTTGCAGACTGTGACGATTTTGATCAATGCCACAAAATATTATTGAAGAAATTTATCAAACAGGGCTATGCTACCAAACACCTCCATTCAAGTTTCTCAAATTCTATGATATATATCCTACACGGATGGAAAAATACGATCATAGCATTCAATGGTATCCTACATGGCCTGGCGCTTAGATAAACAGTCTCAATCAAATCATGACTATATACATGCTCTAGAAACTGGAAATTCACTTGGGGAAAATAATAATGGTCAGAGATAAGGATTTTAGGTAAAGAACCTCATCATCATGTCTTGTTGACATCATTGAAAACTGTTGACCGCTTCTCTCTTGTAGGAAAATGAGTTCGTGTGTGTTAAATATTTCGGTTTCATTCACATTCCTCTTTCGATTATTGACGTAGAAATTCTTTGATGGACGACGGCTGACTATTGAATGTCGGATCCGATGCTTTGACTTCGCTCTACTGATTACATTCTTAAGGATGTCCGCTGGTGGTACATCAAAGTAATTAACTTTTTGAATAATGTGCGTTATTGCATTCATAATTGTGTAATATGAGGAAAAACAAAGAAAAAAATATAGGTTGGTGTGCATTTTTGAGCTGTAGGCAACGTTAAGTGGACTGACCCATGCTCAATTTGATAACCCAGAAAACATGGGGAATAGCCCTAGTTTTGAAACAAATTCACGAAAAATTCATACAAATAGTATTTCACTTCTTATATTCTAACTGTTTGCAGATGATCACATTGTCTATCAAAATTTATCAAATTGGATGGATGTTCGTGTGCAAAATTCTCGGCTAGAAGGCTTTATCCTTATCTCTTAACCTAGGAAAGGGAGATAACCCAATAGGAAAAACAGGAAAATGGCTGCCAAAGCCAAAAACCACCAGCGGACATCCTTAATATCGCGGATTTCAGACCATCTATCTGCGCTGATGTAAGAAAGCTGTTTCAATCTTTATGGGATACTATGGATAATAACAAACTTCACGAGTTCAAAGAAAACTGTTGGTTATACGCATCAGAACAGTCGAAAACCTTTCGATCAGGCCATGATTAGACGATGTAGGATCGGTCATACACGATTAACCTATGAATATTTACTAAAACAGGAGCCGGTCGCAAGGTGTATTCCATGTCATGAAGATCTCACGGTGAAACATATTCTCATAGACTGCATAGATTTTAAGATTGTAAGAGATAGTTTTTATCGAGCAACTACGCTGGAAGATCTTTTTAGCCAAGTAAAAGAGGATTGTATTTTAGATTATTTGAGAGAGATTGGTTTGTTGTACAAATTTTTGTTTGTACCTGTTTTAACGCATTAGTTTGCTGAGTTGTTGAATTGAATACTTAGAATTTTGTTTGATCTTCGCTATATATATAGCTGAAATATTGCTGAATGCGACGTTAAACCTTAATTCTCTCTCTCTCTCTTTTAATATCGCGGTTTCTTCCCGTCTATAATGCTCCCAAAAGCATAATTATTTTCATTCGTATCTCGATCCCAACCAGTAATTTCATGTGTCGGTGTGGTCTGGATGCCAGCCACGTTTTCTGTCCAAGGGAGAGGCGACTTCTTTTGAGGATATATGGCTGAATTTTAGTGGTCAATTTTTCTCCCGCTCACCACTGACCAATTCATGGAAATGATGTTCGTCCGTCCGTTCGTCCAGTGTCTTGTGAAATCGACATTTCTATAACCAGGAAAGCTAAAGACCGAATTGTTGATACAATGCAAACCGATATGCTTGTCATCGGCTCAAACGGAATAAGTTACCGGTACATAAATCGACAACGCTTTTATGACAAAATTGCCTTGAGAACCATCACTTTGAACGTATGTGCATTGGCAATTCATTCTGTTACTTATAATTCATAAATGCTGACCGACCGATTCGAAGAAATGGAGAAATTCCATCAACAAATCATTATCTTGGTATACTCAGGTTGATTTATTCGCTGGTAGAAATCCAATGGTATTCAGGTTCCATCAAAACTAAAAAGATAAGAGTAGAAAATTGTTCTCGGCTCAATCAGCATAGCGACGGGCGACAGAAGTAGTAAAGAAGGAAATAAAAAGGTACTGCAATTACATTTTAGTCTTGAAAGTTATATACCTGCACATGCGCCACATTAAAGCATACCGAATCACCCCAGTCACACGACCGTTTAGAAACAGAAGACCGATAAAAAAGTAACTATTCTAATATCGATTTAATTGTTTGACAAGACATATGTTGTAATGGTGGATGTAGCCGTGGTGGACAATACATCGTTCCTGTTTTTCGAATAAAGTTACAAGTACTCAGGGTCACAATGGACAGTTCGGCGTATCGATTTTGCGCGGTATACCTTAAAATTCAAAAGAAGCGTCAAGAAATGCCACTCGTGGTTGGTTACTTCTCTTAACTATGTCAGAAAATATTAAGGTTGTGGTTCGCTTTTTAAGTGCCACCTGCAGATAAAACGATATCTACAGTGTTGAGTAGTAGTAAAAAACCCGTATTTATCATGAAAATATTATTTGTTTGATTACAGCCGTCATAAAAAAGGAGTTCGGATGTAAAGAAAACTCTGACATGGATTCGGAGAATATAAATAATCAATGATACAGAACTTCCACATTTATAAACAATATACCAATTTAGTTGTTCCATAGTGAACTGCTTTCCGTGTAGAATTGGCGCTGGACGGAAATTCGAAATGTTTATTAATTTTGTGAACACGAAGTCCCAAATATCGAAGTTCGGCGAAAGCAGTAGTTCCTCTAGCTTTTTTCATGAGATAACAACAGCCCCTATCAGTACACTTGTTTGAGCAAACCGTGCTGGCGTTCATGAAAACAAGCCTACTATTATTACAATCCACTGTCCTAGTCAGTAAGGGACGACGTGCCGTGTTAAATGCCGAACTAATGATGCTCCAAGTAAATATCTTTTCCGCTATCAAAGTCGAGTTGTCATATGATCGCAGCTGCCCTGGGCCAGTGATGTCATGATGTAGTAGAGGAGTGTCGTCCTGATGTTGAATAGCAGACTAGTAGGATTTGCACCTACGGAGGCATTGGTCAAACTGTACATTGCACCTCGCCATGCAGGCTTCATTTGGATTACATGCATACACGCACCGAGCCCCACTAGCGAAGCATGCCGTTTGACAGGGTGTAAATTTTGGAACACGAAAGGCTTCCGCTGCCGGACGAGGGCAAAAGACTGTCAGAGTCACGGACAAGGCTACAATCACCACAGCTTTGGTCAACTGAAAAACGAAACAAAGGCAGTCAACTAATTAGCCCTCTGCCAAGAGATCACGTTCAATTCCATGAACGTATACCATGTTAAAATTATGGCATTTTTCAGAACAGGCCAGAATTTTTCAGAATTGTCCAGACACCTGGTCAAAATAGGATGAATATGAACAAAATAACAGATTAATGTATTCGTTTTGCCAGCGATAGCAACATTGAACGGGGTTGACCCAAAAGTGAGTATGCCCTATTCAACGGTTGGACGGAGCAGGGTGCTGCTGGGGTTGAATAATTTAAGAATGTTATTGTTTTAACGCTCCACCCTTCCCAAATGTGTATTCACTTTTAACAAAATCGCAACATTAATAAGTGCATAGTAGGTCAACCTTCAGGAATACCCCAATTCTCCATCACACTCATATTTGACAAGAATGACATAATTTCTGCTTGATGTAGGAAGTTGAACAAAAGTTGACCATGGAAAATTAGCCTTAAACAGAGGAGGAAGTTGAACAAAAGTTGACCATGGAAAATTAGCCTTAAACAGAGGAGGAAGTTGAACAAAAGTTGACCATGGAAAATTAGCCTTAAACAGAGAAGCAGGCCTATTTCTCATTTCTCCACTAATACAGTGATAAGGTTATCCCGAGGAATCTGTGCATAATGATGCAGAATATCTATAAATAGTATGGTGACCTCGTTTTGTTTTCCTTTTTATCAGTGCGGTACAACTCCAATACGAGGAACGTTCCCAAATTGAGAAATATATATCCTGAACAGGAAAACTTTCCAAAACAGGGAACATTCCCGAATTAGGAAACATATTTCCTGAACAGGAAATCTTGGCAAATATGGTTGTTCATTCATAAATTGCAAACAACACAATTATTATACTCAAATGTCCTCTAGATAAGCAAGTTTAGTACTGTTTCATTATACAGAATAATAATTTTTCCTTATTATGGTTTTGATTGATCGTAAACCCACACTAGGGCTAACCAATATTTCCATATCAGGGAACCATCATATTCAGACTGGAGTGTCTCGTGCTAACAATGGCTAACGATCAAGACACTGATCATGTGATAGCAGGGTCAAAGTGAGCTATCTTTGTGTGGATGGTCAATGTGAAGAGAAGTACAGTGACAGAGAAAATTAGGATCCAAATTTCATAATAGCATTATTTGAACAATTGAAACCATAATGAGAAAAAATAATTATTCTGTATTATGAAACAATACTAAACTTGTTTATTTAGATGACATTTGTGAATAACATTTGTGTTGTTTGCAATTTATGAATGAACAACCATATTTGCCAAAGATTTCCTATTCAGGAAATATGTTTCCCAATTTGTGAATGTTCCCCGTTTTGGAGTTGTACCGTACTGTTTATCGCATCTTGATCTGATGAGTTATTTCTGAAACTTTAATCACAGTTAATATTTAGCCAGTGCCAGAAAGGAACATGATCCTAATGTTGAAGTATTAAATTTAAGGATACTGAGCCCTCCTGCAGAAAGTTTTACACACCATCTAGAATTAGTCTTTATACAGCTAAAAGTATGCATTATAGCTATGGTAATGTATATATATGTTGGAAGCATATTTCTTGAGGATTTCAAATATATGAATGTTTTCACTGTAAATCTGTAGGTTGTAAAGATATTCAATTAAAAAAATAATTAAAAAATGAGCCTTCTTTTTTAAATGACTATTTAAAAAAAGTATTCAACTTGTCGTAACTTACATCATCATTTCCTGTAGAAGACAACTTCGTCAGGAAATCGGTGTGTCAGTTTTGTCAATTTGGGTCTAGTTCTTATTCTATTGACATTTAATTCAACTTCAAAGTTCAAAACTGTGAGTTGCTCGATTTTGTAAAGACATATTTCCTCAAATTTCAATAGAATGAGAACTAGACCAAAATTGATAAAACTAAGACACAGATTTCCTGTTGGGGTTGTCTTCTACAGAAAATGATGAATTAAATTACGATAAGTTGAATAATTTTCCGAAAATAGCATTTAAAAGTTAAAATTAAATTACCATTGCTATGAGGCATACTTTTAGTTATATGAAGACAAGTTCTGGATGGTGTGTAAACATGTGTGCAGGAGGGCTCAGTACCCTTAAAGCTTAAAATAGAGTTTACACATAAAATTCCCAATAGCCCAGACAGTAACATGTTCACCTTGACCTCGAATTTATCACAGTGAACAATGCACATCCGCTCCTAGCGATGTTTTCGGACCATTTTTTCAAAGCGATATATAACAACTTGACCCAAGGAAAGACTCGCCTAATGGAAATGATTTAATATTATAAACAATCCATGGACTGTTTATGTGGTATCTGTTTATGTGTAAAGTTTTAGTAGTGTGTAATCCCATTTTATTTTATTCATAATATGTATTTTTGAATAGCAATATACCAGAAGGACCTGCATACCACGCACTCTCTAAAAAAACTTGAGCGAACTGTTTCACTCAAGTTTGAGTGAAATGTAGCTGTTCACTCAAACTTGAGTTAATTTTCACTCAACTTGAGTTACTTTTCACTCAACTTGAGTTAAAACCACTCAAGTTCACTCAACTTGAGTGGGATCAAGTGGGTCGCATTTCGCCCCCCCCCCCCCCCCCACCCCAGGCCAGGTAGGGTTAAAAGATCATAGCGACACAAGTTCGTCGGAATGATCAAAAGTAAAAAAGTAACTTACCATGTTTGTCTATGTACTCAGCTCTTCTAAAGTATGGTTTGCGAAGTTAAAGGGAGATGGCCACCGCTCTGGAGGAAGGTATGCGTCTTTGATAAATTATGAACAATCTGATACGAGAATATAATGATGGATCTCAAGGCCTCTGTTTTATATAACCAGCTATGGGTGAGCGCCCTTCATACAAGGAAATTCATGTAAAATTTGAATTATTTGTTTTCAAATGTATGGCCTAAATGTCTTAAATGTAAAAATGAGATTGTACCATCACAATAAAAGTCTTCATTTTTAGCATAACTCGACACTGATAAACCGAGATCATTTATTACCCAAATGACATTAGGCGGAAATGAGGCGACGAGGCATTCATTGGTTTACAATTGAATGTTTTCTTGTTATCTGTAGCCAATGACAGGTGATGTATTTTCTTTGCATATGCCTATTTAACAGTGGAACAATAAAATATTCTGTGCTGATATGTTTCGAAGTATTTTGAAAAAAAACAACATTAGCACTAAGGCTGCAATGTAGAATAGCCGGTTTAGACGAAAATAAGAAAAATGAGGTCCCCTCTTCGGCCACCAATCATTGAAAACTCTTTAACCTGCTTCATCTATGTATCTAAAAAAAAATGCTGTACCACTACCCCCGGGCATATTACATGGATGTATTAAACAATGAAACTCTTGTAATCACTCATATTGTTGCTTCCATTTTCCTTGAGAACCTTTATAACCTAGAAAAACTGGTCGTTCTCGGTGCATTATCGAGAAAAATTTGTAAGAGCGATTTCATTCAAATATATTGTCTCGTCTTCCACGTCGAACGATCGCCTTAAAATAACAAAAAAGAAACAAGAAACAGGAGCATTGAACTAACAGTTTTTATCAAAATTTTCTTTGAGCTAAAAGATCATTTTCGAGGTGAACATTGACCATGGCTTGGAAAAATACTTAATAGGCTTATTTGATGATTTTGGCATTTGAAAAAGTGCAATTTTCAAAAAGAAAACTTAATAGCTGCAAAAAACTTAATTTCAATCAAAACAAGAGTTAACTTGAACGCCCGAACAACAAATACTCTCGGAAAATTACAGAATAAAGGCTAATGCACCGGACAGAGGAATGAATTTTGTACAGGATACATCGTCTGCCCTTGACGAATCGACCCACTAAAATTATGGCTAGATAGAAAGGTCCCAGAAGCAGATTCAGGACACGAAACGAACGGACGGTCGCGCGGTACAACGGAAGGGAAACCGTCATCCCATAAGACGTTCGTTTTGCGAAAACGAGCATTTAAAAATCCCAAGTTTATGATTTGTAAATTACAACTTGCAATTACATGTATCGTTGTCTGTAATTATTTTTTATTAAATGATTTAATGGCCATTAACCCTACCAGGACTTGAGTTGGGGGGGGTTTATACCCCACCCATATTCACCTCTCCACTTTATCTTCGGAACGATAAAACAAATGAGAGCTGAGACTCCGTCGGACGGACTAATAAATCTTCATCTCTGCCGCTTTTTTTCTATGAATCCATAACACATGCTCCCATTTGCATTCTAACCCCTGTCATTCGCGAGATACGAGCTATTTTGAACGTTGATGAAATCTCTTCAACTATATCTCGGTAATGCACCTTCCCACATAGTATATTTTCCAGCCAGTCACCAATTTTGATCAGAGCGTCATTATTCATTTAATATCTGGCCATTCTCACGCTCCATTAGGTATCGCTCGACACGCTTCGATTGGAATGGGTTAATTTGAAACTTTGGGTGACTATCGTTTAGTAATCGGTAATAACGGGATTACAAATTCGTTATAACTGATTAGTAATTTGATACGGATTAGTTACTGGATCTCAATTTTATATTTACTGTGGCACTAAGACGGAGTCGTATGAATCTAAGCTCACTGTCGTTTCAACTTACCAGTGTAAGGTATCAGGCATATGGATAACATATTCACTAGAAAAAGGTCTTTACACCGAAAATAATGGATTAAAAATACTAACCAGCAATATGAATATGAGGGATCATCATTATGTCTTATCGGCAACATTAGAACTAGCCTATATTCATGTATACTATGATTTTTTTTTCTAGTGCTAATGCTGTTATACGAATTGGTATTTGTGACTAGTTAAGATGGTGGCGAATGAAGCGATTGGTTGGCGTCGGGTCTCACAGACTTCTGAGTACTCGCATTCTACTAATATTTTCCCAATTTGGACCGTTTCTTCTATGTAAGGTCACATAGTTCATCACTTTCCATCAGATGACTTGATAGGGCTAATACATCATTGCCCTTGGATATTTGTATCTAATACCGCGCAGACCGGTGCTAGGGACCATGTGCTAACACAATTCAAGATGTCTACATGAACAGCTACAATAAAAGCATGAATGTATCACATATCGTCATAGGAATCATTTTAGTCCTTGTGATCTTTTCAGATATGCAGTCAGAATGTTGGCGTGAGTGGTCATATGACTTCTTACGTTACGTTACGTTTCGTAACTTGTGTCTAATTCCGCTTAACCCGTGGCTAGGGGCCGTATGAAACCATGTACTTCAAGATCCTCATGGTGCTCATATGAACAGTCACAATCAAAGCGTGACTGAGACACATCATTCTCTAGATGACGACTTTACAACGATTATTATGGATTAAGAATACTGATCAGCGATACGGATTTTATATTTTTGCAACATCATGATGTCTTGTCGGCATTATTGAAAAGGTTTAACCGCTTCTCTCTTGCAGGAAACAAGCCTATGTTTATGTATACTATGATTGCCTTTTTGAATTTCGTGCTAATACTGTTATATGGAATAGGTCTTTGGATTATGGACGCGGATATTCTTTAATGGACTACGGCTGAATTATGAATCACGGACTAGACACTTGTAATTCTTGTCATTATTCCTGCATCGTTTTCCCCAAATTTTATTTGTTGCGTTTAATTATTACCTGGATATGTTGAGATTCTGCTGATGGACGTTTCGTCCCCGAGCCTTGTCTCTTTACAAATAATTGTGATTACAGATCGTTGCTGTGGTTAACATGGTTAGAATTAAGCACTTGTTCGGCGTCGGACCTCACAGACTTTTGTTCTGAATAAGAACTTGCATTCCACTAATATATTCCGTATTTGGATAGTTTCTTCGATCTAATGATCACATAGTTTATCACGCGATAGAGCTACTATATCATGGTCCTTAGATATTTGTATGTAAGGATGTCCGCTGGTGGATTTTGGCTTTGGCTGCCCTTTTTTTCATTGGGTTATCTCCCTTTCCAAGGTTAAGAGATAGGGATTTCCTTTAAATGCCTTCTAGCCGAAAATTTTGCGCAGCAACATTCATCCAATTTGATAAATTTTGAAAGACATTGTGATTATCTGCAAACAGTTTACTAATTATAGGAATTTTTCATGAATATGCTTCAAAACTAGGGCTATTCCCTATGTTTTCTGGGTTATCAAATTGAGCATGGGTCAACCACTTAACGTTGCCTACAGCTATGCCTACCAACCTGTATTTTTGTCTTTGTTTTTCCTCCTATTACACAATTATCAATGCAACAACACACATTATTTAAAAAGTTAATTACTTTGATTTACCAGCAGCGGACATCCTTAATCACACTCAAGCCTGTGCTACGGGTCGTGTGGTCATGTCATTCAAGATGTCCACTTGAAAAGCTGCAATAATTAGTTCTTGTGATGTTCTAATATATGCAGTCAGAATTTTGACCTGTGGGGTCTTATGATTTCATGTCAGCACTCCGGCACCGTTTTTCACATCTTTTATATCTTCCGTTTAATTGTTACCTCCATATTGTGAAATTCTGCTGGTAGAGGTTTCGTGTTCGAGGCTCTGATACTGTGAATTCACTCTAAATATATAAAGCGGTTGGACAATCTGTACGGGACACCTTCCGTTTATCTTCAATGTATATACCATTATCTCATTGTATATGGACCCCTGAGACTGAAATATAGTTTTCTTAATATTTAGCTCGTTTGTAGACACTCCGCAGTAAACTCAAATACGGACAACAGCTGTCACTTTTTTCCACCATACTGAAATATGATAAAGATCCTGCAATATATAGTAAACAGTCAAAGTGTAGTTGCTCTTCAAAATACAAAACACGTTTGAGCGGTGGTGATATTTTTCACATTTAAAACTTGTTTTGTGTATAATATATACGATATTAATTTTTTACGTGTGTATCCCTGGGGTTCATCAAACTTGAAAGTATCGCTTTGGATGTAGCATTTTTGTTGAAAGCCATACCCGGCTTGCGTGTAGTAGTCACTCAAGCACGCAGACACAAAACTAACTGAAAACTGAATAGTGTTTCTTTCAGACGCGAAGGCAAGTGAAATAATACGTCACATATTCTTCCCAGTATTGGGTTCAAAAACTTAAGATTGAGCAATATAAGCCAACCTTTGACATTCTTGTCTTCAAAAAGAAGTCATATACATGTACGTGTTGTTCAAAGACAATATTAATATTCAAAAGTTATCCGTCCAGAAATACTTCTGACATGATTTGCAAATCAAAAACTTTCGGCGGTTTTGTTTTTATACTACACCAGATAACAATCATTTAGAAGTGTGTAACATTAGCTTAGAATAGCTAGCGAGCATTGGTCACTGTCACCCTGCTAATAACAAGCGTCTAGTCCGTCATCCATAATTCAGCCGTCGTCCATTAGAGAATATCCGCGTCCATAATCCAAAGACCTATTCCATATTCCGCATAACAGTATTAGCACCAAATTCAAAAAGACAATCCTAGTATACATAAACATAGGCTTGTTTCCTGCAAGAGAGAAGCGGTCAACAGTTTTCAATGATGCCGGCAAGACATCATGATGTTCCAAAAATATCAAATCCGTATCGCTGATCAGTATTCTTAATCCATAATATTCGCTGTAAAGTCGTCATCTAAAGAATGATGTATCTCAGTCATGCTTTGATTGTGCCTGTTCATATGAGTACCATGAGGATCTTGAAGTGGAGGCGTTTGGTGGAATAGCCCTGTTTTATAAGTTTCAGTATCAATGTTTTGTGACGTTGATTAAAATCGTCACATTTAACACAGAATCTAGAAAATGCTGCTAAGCGAGATATGTATACGTTCTATGCAGGTCCCACTGGAATATTACTGTCCAGAAAGGGATAGTTTAGGATGTCGAAATTGTAATCATCTCTTTTGTCATAAAGTCGACGAGAGAATGCCCGCTTCATTTTTATAGATATAGATCTAAATATGATGTGCCTGTAGGGCTGTCTGTAGTTTCTTTCAAATCCAGTGAAGGTGGATATATATCCTTCACTGCGTCATTTATATAGCGAGTATCCACAGCGAGGAGATCGTCTATATATCGTTTGGTGAATAAGAAGGAACGGGCTTTGAATGGATCGGTCTTTGAAAGCGCCTGCATATAGTCATATTCATAAGAGAACAGATACAGGTCAGCCAACAGGGGGTGCACAATTAGTACCCATTGGAATACCTATATGCTGCTGATATATTGTGTTGCCAGTTTAACTGTGTAGAACTGTCCACATTGCAAGATTTAATCTTTTCTCGTTAGTAGCACGACTGCAATACTGTATGCAGGGTCGACTATTGATCAGGATATTCCATTAAGCAGGGATTGGCCGACGGCTATTAAATTTATAGTAAGATAAATTCAGTATTTGATGAACATAATGAAATACACTGTCAATTAAATGTTTACAATGCACTTAATGTTTAACCATATTTGCCCTTCGGAGATATTTCGACGGTCTAATTGCTTTTTCAAACATGCCACCTGTTTGATGAACATAACGAAATATACTATCAATTAAATGTTTACAATGCACTTAATGTTTAACCATATTTGCCCTTCGGAGATATTTCGATGGTCTAATTGCTTTTTCAAACACGCCATCTGGAAATATTTGTATATATTTATGATACTGCTTCTCGTATGCCCTTGAGGTTGTTTGGACTAAACGGTATATTGTCGTCAAACCCAGCCTCTTCACTGAAAGCCCTGCTCTGTATGTGCGTGTGTCAGCGACAGAGTTGAGCCGTAAACGCAGTAAAGACATTCAACATTTTCCTACATTGATTTCGATGCTCTGATAGTTCTGTAGAAGTGAAATAGTATGATACATGTTCTCTTCAGCCCCTAAGGAAAAAAACATGCATAAAATTTCATGCACGTGCATGACATACGGTTGTGCTTGATTAATTCTGGAGAACTAGAGAAGTGAAATACTAAATTAAATATCCTCACCGTCCCTGAGTTAGTAGTCTGCCAAAAAACGTGGTCCTAATGGAACAATCCTAAAGCATCATTCTGGGAAACGTCTCCAGTAGACTGTATTTGCTAATGCCAGCAATGCTAATTTGCAAGCATGGAAATGTACATTGGCTAGAGAAGTTTTTTCTTTCTTAGTCAAGATTTTAAACTTAAAAACCTATCTGGCCTGGGTTTTTTGCGACATGGTAGGGTTAAGGAAATTAGGCCCCCTATGTAGTGTACTAGGAAAGCCAATACAACTTAACAATATGCGTTTTCGATATGCAGTTTCATATAAGATTCATAGCAAGACTCGCGTCTCTTGTAAGTATCCTGGTTACTATAACCATCTCTCTTCAAATAACATATTTCATTGATTTCACATGAAAAGGAATAGTCCAGGCGTGCATGAATACATTCCAAATATAAAATAACTGGTTTTGTTTCTGAATGTGTCAACCGATTACTACATATAGCGGATCTGGCACTTCGAGCCCAAGGCCCGAAATCTTTTAATACTTCTTAATGCATCGTTTATCTGTTGTAGCACATTGGATAACGCACTGGACTTCAGGCGGTGAAGGCATTTTGGGAAGGTATTGCGTCACTGTTTCTAGTCTCTAATGGACGACGGCTGAATTATGAATGACGGACCAGACGCTTCTAATTGGCATTGCATGCATGTGAATATCGTAAAACTCAAAATGTCTTATGGAAGAATTTGATGCTAAAGGTCACATACCGTGCAGACATGCATCCACATGGGATTTCTCGACTCTCTATATTACAATTCCTCATCAGGACCCTATTGTTCGTCTTAGTTCATTAATAGTATCGGTGTTCAAGAAAACTGACCAACGATATATTAATGTCAGAAGCCATTATGCATTCTCTAGCTCTACTACATACAAGTGATATCATTCATGGGATGTTCCTTTGTTGATGATACGCTGGAATTTCTCATTAATAATATCTATGTGAAATTGGACAATACAACATATCGACAGCATATAGGTATTCCAATGGGTACTAATTGTGCACCCTATTTGGCTGACCTGTATCTGTTCTTTTATGAATACGACTATATGCAGACGCATTCAAAAACAGATTACTTGAAAGCCCGCTCCTTCGCATTCACCAAACGCTATATAGACGACCTTCTTTCTGTTGATAATAACTATATAAATGACGCGGTGAAGGATATATATTCATCTTCACTGGATTCGAAGGAAACTAGCTCTAGCCCTAGCTGCACAATGTTATTTAGAGCTATATCTCTATAAAAACGAAGCGGACCTTCTCTCTCGTCGTATTTACGACAAAAGATATGATCACAATTTCGACAGCGTATCCCTATCTTGACAGAAATATACCAGAGGGACCTGCATATGGCGTATGATCATGTGTTAAATGTGATGATTTTATAAAAGTCACAAAAGATTATTGCAGAAACTTATAAATCAGGGCTATATCATCACGCGCTTTCAATCAAAGTTTCTCAAATTGGCGATAGATATCGAATGCTAACCGGGGCTAGCGGCCTTATGAACCTATGTATTTCAAGATCCTCATAGTGTTAATATGAACAGACACAATCAAAGCGTCACACAGATACATCATACTCTAGACTTTACAACTTATATCATGTGGATTAAGAATATTGATCAGCGATACGGATTTGATATTTTTGGAACATCATGATGTCTTACTGGCATCATTGCAAACCGTTGACTGCTTCTCTCTTGCAGGAAATTAGCCTAGTTACCCCTCGGCCAAAATTTGGCCGAAGGGTGTTGTCATGTACGTCCGTCCGTCTGTCCGTCTGTCCGTCACACCTTTCTCGTTACCAAGATATCTTTAGAACGACTTATCCTAGGCACACCGAACTTGCAGTGCACATCCGTATGCTCGTGACCCAGAACCCTATTGAATCTGGACCTGATTGGCTGGAAACTTTGGCGGCCATCTTTAATTTATGCGAAACCATCACAGCTTTCTTGTTACCAAGATATCTTTAGAACGACTTACCCTAGGCACATTAAACTTGCACTGCACATTCATATGCTTATGGCCCAGAACCCTATTGAATCTGGACCTGATTGGTTGGAAACTTTGGCGGCCATATTTAATTTATGCGAAATCATTAATCTTGTGTATCTTAGGTACCATTTCTCTGTTCAGTGTGAAACTTGGTATAGATCATCGCTGCATCAAGAAACTTCAAAAGAATGACCAAACCAGTTTCCCTGCTTCGGTGAAAACCTTGGCAGCCATCTTTAATTTATGCAAAATCTTTAATGATATATATCTGATACCATTCAAGTGTTCTATACGAAACTTGGTATACAGCATCGATGTATCAAGAGACCTACAATGTATAACCACATCAGTTCCTCTGAGTGGCGGGAAGGATGGGCGGCCATCTTTAATTTATGCGAAATCATTAATGATCTCTATCTCTGATACCGTTCGAGTGCTCGGTGTAAAATTTGGTGTATATCATCGATGCATCAATAGACTTACGATAAATGACAGTTCTGGTGTTTCTGATTGGGCGGAAACCTTGGTGACCATCTTTAATTTATGCAAAACCTTTAATGATGTATATCTTTTATACCATTTCAGTGTTCTATTTGAAACTCGGTATACAGCATCGACGTATCAAGACACTTGCAATGAATAACCACATCAGTTCCTCTGAGTGGCGGGAAGGATGGGCGGCCATCTTTAATTTATGCGAAATCATTAATGATCTATATCTCTGATACCGTTCAAGTGCTCTTTGTAACATTTGGTATACATCATCGATGTATCAATAGACAGTTCTGGTTTTTCTGATTGGGTGGAAACCTTGGTGGCCATCTTTAATTTATGCAAAATCTTTAATGATGTATATCTTTGATACCATTTCAGTGTTCTATATGAAACTTGGTATACAGCATCCATGTATCAAGAAACTTGCAATGAATAACCACATCAGTTTCTCTCAGTGGCGGGAAGAATGGGCGGCCATCTTTAATTTATGCGAAATCGTTAATGATCTCTATCTCTGTTAATTTTCAAATGCTCGATGTAAAATTTGGTATACATCATCGATGCATCAACAGACTTATGTAATGAATACCGGTTTCTCTGATTGGACGGAAACGTTCGAGGCCATTTCTAATGGCAAAATTTTTCATAATCTGTATATTTGTCACTTGACTGCTTTGTGTTCCTGAAGTCTTGCTTCAAATTGAATACATTAGGAATGGCTGGCGCCCAGCACCGAGGGGTTTTCAGATGCGCAGCTTCGTATTTTATTCGTACTATGATTTGTCCTTATAATTTAGTGCTAATATTCTTAAATGAATTAGTTCTTCGAATATTGACGCTGAAATTCTTTAATAGACGACGGCTGAATATTGAATGACGGACTAGACGCTTGTATTACATGCACAGTACATGATTATTTTAGTTCGAACTGCACAAACACAGTAGCTTCTGCTCTCAATCTGTAGAAAGTTTGTTCGATACGATAATTGTTAAGTAGATAACATTACGCTTGGGAATTATAACAGAAATTGCCATAAAACTGCGATTGTCTTATTCAGTCTTGGCTATAACGGTTGGGGCATTGTAATGCAATTTCACACTGTGGGAAAACAACAACTTTCTGATGAATCTGACTGATTCTTGAGTGCTTCTTTCGACGGTCCGTCTATCACAATTTTATTTTTGTCGAGATTTGCACAGTAGTATACCTACATTGGAATTCGATAAATGCATTTAAAACGGACACTCCGTGACTTTATCATACTGTAGAGTCATTTTGAGACCTATTTGCATATTCACCCCGACCAGATGCTCATGGGTAACCTCAAGATGGCGGCCAAGTGGGAATAAGAAAAGTGATGTTTTTGTCATTTTCTTTTCTATTTTTTCTGCGACGAAAAATGGACAAAAACTTTTTTATTTCACATCAGATTAATATTTACTAATTTATCATGCAGCTTTGTGAAGAAATTACGGAAATAAATAAAATCGAAGAATCTGAACGAAAAATCGACCCAAAAATGTGTTTTATGAAAATGTCGTCACTGTGACGTCATCAAAGCGGCCATCTTGGATTTATTTACATTTTCAGGTAAAGTTTGACTCAAGGGTATAGTATGGTAAGTTTCAGCCCCTAGCCCAAAGGGTAAGAAAAATAATCAGTAATACATAATAAGTAATTTAATAATAGATCAATATGTTCTAATTTCAGAGTTTATTTGCTTATCGTTATCATAATTATTTAACTTTTATCAGAAGAGAAGAGAAGAGAAGTAAGAAGAAGTTTGCAAGAAAATTAAGCATTTTGAGACGTCTTTAATGTAGTCAGTCTTCCTAAACAATATGGATCGATGACGCCAGTCCAAAGAATGGCAGATTTATCGTTAGTATAGTTCGCTAATAAAATTCTAACACATTTAGTCAGGAAAGTTTACTAATCATTCAACATTCTGCAGTTAATGATGCATAGTTAATGATAGTTCAGATCAAGTGGTCTATTGGAAATGACTTGGGCTTGACAATCCACCAGTTGCGATAGAAACAGAGTAAAAAATCCTCCCCTCCAAGGCATTTATCCCTCTGCCTTTTTCATTTCATGGCAGAAGATGTAGAATACATGTCTGATATCTGTGGTTTCTTCTAATTCATATCGATGTGTACAGGAACTGTACCGGGAAAAATGTTTAGAGTGCTGAATAGTATCCCGATAACCAGCAACAGTTTACTGGCATTTAGCAATGCAATTTAACCATCCCCCGAAACATTTTGCTTCGCAGCGTGCCCTATCAAAGGCATATTGACACTGATAATCGCAACTCGATGAAACAAGGTCGCAATCCACTTTGCAGGTTGACGGTGGCAGTGCCTCTGCCTTGGGAAAATAGCTGAAGGCTGGCAGAGCCATGGTCATGGCGGCAATTAGCACAGTTTTGGTCGACTGAAAAATGAAACAAATGAAATGTAAAACAGCTGCATCGGAAATATATCTAACTGTGATCTAACAAAATTTAAGACAATTACTTTTATACTTTTATTGAAAATGTATAACTTGCAAACACCTGCACATGGGTGTAATGCTGTTCACTTATTGTTAAAGTTGAGAACGTTATCTTTACAGGGGTAGCATGGAGATTACATAAACCATCAGATGTTGGAACAAAGAAGAAACGTAATGGCAATTTCTTCAGTGAAAATACAGAGAAATGTGACATTATGAGACTATTTGAGACTAGCTAGCATTCCAGGAGTTTTCATACATTTCCATCCCAGCGGCATGAACTGGCAGAAAGTCTGGTGGCAAAACTATTCTATGCAGAAAATACCTGAAGCCCGCCCTCTTACCTATTATTTAAGGGATCGTTTCCATTATTCGTTTTTTCTTCAGTCGCGATTTTTCTTCAATTTTCTCGATTGAAAAACGATCATTCGTGAATCAGTCGCGAGGATATCGAGAAAAAAAATGAGAGAAAACGAAATACCGTGTATAGGTCATAAGTGGATTTGAGTTCGTCGTTGATTGCATTATCAGAATGATTACGGCACAGACTTGATAGAGGTTTGAATGGGCGCATGGCGGATAACCCAGAACAGCTTAGCCCTCCAGCCGAGAATTTCTAGGTTAATTAAGGTGAAAAATAGTGTAATTAAATATGTATATTTTGTTGTAGTAAAACATACATTAGGAAAGGGTATCCGTTCATGTTTTGGTACAGTTTCTAAACTATTGAGATGTCAATAAGTTAAAAAAATCACCATCAAGTTAATTTTATTTATTATAAGAATATTCGCGGCAGTGATTTCATATTTATATCAAATACATATCACAATGGTGATTGAATCGCATATAACGGTTGGACGGTTGGATTCGCATATGTACAATACTTTTTATTTTAATTTTACATTTTGATAAATGAACTATGAATGATTCCAAAGGGAAGCTCAAGCCAGAAACCTGAATATTATATAATTTCATCTCTTACTGGATTACCCAAAATATTTCTCGTCCGAGTACGATCATCGGTTAAAGATTTCGGGGTTTTTTCTTCGCATAACTAAAGATTTAAATGTGGGATTTGAAAATCTGTCGGACATAGAAAGATATTCATATTTTATATTAATGCAGTCATTTCACATATAGTATCATACTCGGTGAGGGGCGTTGTTTGATTCTCAGCAACCAAGTCACGTGACCTGAATTATACAGGACTTTTGGAACACATCTTCGCATGGTCATGGTTTCCTTTTTAGCCAAAGGCGAGACATTGATCATCTTGCCAAGCAAACCGCGTTCAGCCCACTTTCAGTGTTTTCCATACTGCAATTACCAGGCTTGTGGGATATTTGATGGTGAATGAATACGTGTATTTTCATCAAATTGTGAAAAATAACCAATATCATTATTTATATATATATATTTTTTATAAGAAAAATAACGAAAAAACCTTCTCAACTTTCTACATCATTATATTCCGACTGCAGTTTCGAACGTAATGTTCTTTTCAAGGAATACTGTTTTCAAATGACAGACTGGTATATATACGAATACAGGGCACAACGGTCGCTAGACGACGTGCCTGGCTTATTTTTTATATATATATTTACCGTTTGTATTTATTAATTTTCACAATTTATTGAAAATATACGTATTCATCTACCATCAAATATCCCACAAGCCAGGCAACTGTGGGGTTTTGCACTTATAGACTCACACTTAGGGAGCCACACAACAAAGCTCTCATCCAGAGAGCTCCAGAAAAGATTAATCCACACAACCAAATAAACAAGCAAAAAATAATGACAGTTGTGAAAAGTTTTACAAATAGCTCGCGCTATATATTAATAATTAAATGCTTTCGAAGACTCAAAAGCCCCGTATGACAATGTTATATTCAATACAGCGCCATCTATCTACACAAGGAAAATGGTGATCGTAGGACAAAAAACCACGCGAACAGCGAAAATCTGACGAATCAACTCAAAATTTCAGCACACACAGATGCCAAAAACGTTCACGAAAAATACTACACAAGAAATCTGGAATGATACCAGCTTTAAAACACAGAAATACTCAAAATGATAGACGAAATTGCAAGTGCAAATGACTCAATCTGACCATATCCGGGCCTGTGTCCCGTACAAAATATATGTAAATATGAAGTTATAATTATATGCATATTCATTATACCTATATGTATATATTTTTTTTTTCTTCAGTTTCTTTCAATATCCCCATCGTATCTATATAACCGCCAACTGAACTGAAACACGCTATAGTTTTACACAATGCAAAGAAGAATGGAAAAGGAAGAAGAAAAAATGATCGAACTTTACATAGTCTGACTGAAGTGTTTATGATATAGCAACTAGAAAGTGTATGCGAGTCAGTCAGGCTGAACCTTGCCGTACTACTTTCGGCTATAATCCTCAATCGTTTTTTTTTTTCAATCGCTTGTATTTTCTCGATTAAAGAACGATTGAATCGCGATATCGCTTTTATTCGCGAGAATTTTCTCGATTGAAAAACGATTGCCAACAGAAAAAAAACCATTCGAACAGCGATCGCGAATGAATCGTTTATTTTGGAGAAAAAAAACATTCCCTCGCGCCTTGGAAAATCGCGACTTCGAGATAATTTTACGAAATAAACGATTCATTCGGGAACGATAATTGGAAACGGTGCCTAATACAACAATATGCATGTGCTTGATAAAGCTAGCCGCCAACAAATTGAGATGCAAAAGCCGTGTTTTTAGCAATTTGTCCCCATCCAGTTCACAGGGGTTCGTTATCGTTGTTAATTGGTTAATTGAATTGATTGGGGGCGAGGTAGGGAATAAATGGAGAAGGGAGGGCAATCAAGTCAAAGCCGTCACCTCATCACGCTCACAAACCTCTTGTTTTATATCCTTATGTCTTCGAAAATCGAACAAACTTCCATTTTAAGAGATCGAGAAATGGTTAAAACGCATATATGTTACTTTACCTTCTCTCGATTCGGACTCTTTATGAAAGAAAGTCCACTTACTCGCTTAATTTTAACCGATATTTCCAAACTGACCAAAATCGCGATAATTCCTCTCGCCACAGTGCTCAAGGACGAGCCAGACTTCCTCGTCAGGGTTCGTCGCGAGCCAACTATCAGCTGGTATCAGTTGACTTGAGACCAAAATGGCGGAAGACGAGAGCAAGCAAGCTGAGACTGCCTGTGTAGCAGGACACAATGTTATTATCCAGGGGCAGGCAGGTACTGGAAAAACGTTTTTAAGAAGAAAAGTGGCAAATCTTTTAAAACAACAGGGAAAGAATGTTGCCCTTACAGCCACCACGGGCATAGCGACTGACGACTCGCGACGAATCCAGGCCATTTCCCCCAGTGGACATTTCCCCCAGCGGACATTTCCCCCATGGACATTTCCCCCAGTGGGCATTTCCCCCAGTGGATATTCCCCCCAGTGGACATTTCCCCCACCCCATATTTTTAGGTTATTTTGAACATAGTTTTGAAATAATTTGGCAAAAACATAATTTTTTAAAAATATTTTTGTATTTTCTATAAAAAGGATATAAGGATTTCCACATATGTTTTTTTACGATAAATGAGTCAAATAGTGATAAGATATTATACATAATATACACAGTGTATAGCAGTACTATACAGTCTTATAGCACATTTTAAAACAATATAGCACATATTTTTTACAATAAATTTGACGAGAAAGCACATTATATAAAAAATAAAAGATGTATTTTTAAACAATATAATTTTGTTCTATATTTAACCTCAGTTTTCACTTTATTTCAATTTTATTCTCATCAAATGGCTTCGTGACACCGACCTACGAGTAGTTAATTTTATGCTATATACCATGTACACATCTTATATATTGTTTTAAAATGTGCTATAAGACTGTATCATACTTATGTATATTGTGTATGTGTATAATATCTTATCACTATTTGACTCAATTATCGTAAAAAACATATGTGGAAATCCTTATATCCTTTCTATAGAAAATAAAGAAAATATTTAAAAAAAATTGTGTTATTGCCAAATTATTTAAAAACTATGTTCAAAATAACCTAAAAATATAAGGTGGGGGAAATGTCCACTGGGGGAAATGTCCACTGGGGGAAATGCCCATGGGGGAAATGTCTGCTGCGGGAAATGTCCACTGGGGGAAATGTCCGTACACCACTCGCGACGGACTCGTCGGGCCTGTCGAGGAAGTCGCGCTCGTTCTAGGGCACTGTAGCGAGAGAACTTGAATTAACGAGATTTTGGTCAGTCTGGACATATCGGTAAAAATTTTGCTAGAAAATGGACTTTTATGCGTAAAGAGGCCAGATCGGGAGAGGGCTAAGTGTGATATATACGTTTTAACCATTCCTCGATCTGTTAAAAATGAAGTTTATTGGCTTTTCGAAGACAAGGGGATATAAAACAATAGTTTTTTTTTGTTTTTAGCGTGGTGAGGCGACAGCTCCGACTTGATTGTCCTCCCTTTCCCATTTATTCCCTACCTCGACCCCCCACCCCTCTGTAATCAACTCAACTAACCACAGTAACGAGCCCCTGTGATCAAGTTCTTTTATTATAAATTTTATGTGGGCATTGATACTGCTCAGAACCTGAAAGAAAAGTGTTACTCCTACTCTGTCGTCTTCACTCGAATGACAAGAGAGAAATACTATAGATAACAATTTACCATGTTCGCCAATGTTACCCGTGCTTCTAGAAGATAGCGTTTGGAAAATGTTGATGACGCCACTAGGGAAGAACGTCCGTACCGAATGGTTATACAGCTGATTTGGTATTTCTTCGTATACGTGTTTACTTTATATCCTCCGTCAGGTTTCAGCGTCCGTCACAGTTCAGTGTTTCTTTTTATAAACGTTCACAGATGAGCACCCGTCTATGAAGGATGTTTTTATTTTAGTTTGAAGCCCGAAGCCCGGAGCCCGGATGTAGAGAGATTGGGAGACGGTTATTAAATTTATAGTAAGATAAATTCAGTATTTGATGAACATAATGAAATACACTATCAATTAAATGTTTACAATGCACTTAATGTTTAACCATATTTGCCCTTCGGAGATATTTCGATGGTCTAATTGCTTTTTCAAACACGCCATCTGGAAATATTTGTATATATTTATGATACTGCTTGTCGTATGCCCTTGAGGTTGTTTGGACTAAACGGTATATTGTCGTCAAACCCAGCCTCTTCACTGAAAGCCCTGCTCTGTATGTGCGTGTGTCAGCGACAGAGTTGAGCCGTAAACGCAGTAAAGACATTCAACATTTTCCTAAATTGATTTTGATGCTCTGATAATTCTGTAGAAGTGAAATAGTATCATACATGTTCTCTTCAGCCCCTAAGGAAAAAAACATGCATAAAATTTCATGCACATGCATGACATACGGTTGTGCTTGATTAATTCTGGAGAACTAGAGAAGTGAAATACTAAATTAAATATCCTCACCGTCCCAGAGTTAGTAGTCTGCCGAAAAAACGTGGTCCTAATGGAGCAATCCTAAAGCATCATTCTGCGAAACGTCCCCAGTAGACTGTATTTGCTAATGCCAGCAATGCTAATTTGCAAGCATGGAAATGTGCATTGGCTAGAGAAGTTTTTCTTTCTTAGTCAAGATTTTAAACTTGAAAACCTATCTGGCCTGGGCTTTTTGCGACCTGGTAGGGTTAAGAGAATTAGGCCCCCTATGTAGTGTACTAGGAAAGTCAATACAACTTAACAATATGCGAAATGCGTAAACGGAACCAAGAGAATTACAAGCGTCTAGTCCGTCATTCATAATTCAGCCGTCGTCCATTAGAGAATATCCGCGTCCATAATCCAAAGACCTATTCCATATTCCATATAACAGTATTAGCACTAAATTCAAAAAGACAATCATAGTATACATAAACATAGGCTTGTTTCCTGCAAGAGAGAAGCGGTCAACAGTTTTCAATGATGCCGGCAAGACATCATGATGTTCCAAAAATATCAAATCCGTATCGCTGATCAGTATTCTTAATCCATAATATTCGTTGTAAAGTCGTCATCTGAAGAATGATGTATCTCAGTCACGCTTTGATTGTGACTGTTCATATGAGTACCATGAGGATCTTGAAGTACATGGGTTCATACGGCCCCTAGCCCCGGGTTAAGCGGAATTAGACACAAGTTACGAAACGTGGCGCCATAGATCTTGCACGCTACATTCGTATTTTTTTATCAGCATGCGATATGTATCGCCAAATTTGAGAAACTTGGAGTGGAGGCGTTTGGTGGAATAGCCCTGTTTTATAAGTTTTACGTTTTCGATATGCAGTTTCATATAAGATTCATAGCAAGACTCACGTCTCTTGTAAGTATTCTGGTTATTATAACCATCTCTCTTCAAATAACATATTTCATTGATTTCACATGAAAAGGAATAGTCCAGGCGTGCATGAATACATTCCAAATATAAAATGGCTGGTTTTGTTTCTGAATGTTTCAACCGAGTACTACATATAGCGGATCTGGCACTTCGAGCCCAAGGTCCGGAATCTTTTAATACTTCTTAATACATCGTTTATCTGTTGTAGCACAGTGGATAACGCACTGGACTTCAGGCGGTAAAGGCATTTTGGGAAAGATATTGCGCCACTCTTTCTATTCTCTAATGGACGACGGCTGAATTATGAATGACGGACCAGACGCTTGTAATTGGCATTGAATGCATGTGGATATTGTAAAACTCAAAATGTCTTATGGAAGAATTTGATGCTAAAGGTCACATACCGTGCAGACATGCATCCACATGGGATTTCTCGACTCTCTATATTACAATTCCTCATCAGGACCTTATTGTTCGTCTTAGTTCATTAATAGTATCGGTGTTCAAGAAAACTGATCAACGATATATTAATGTCAGAACACGTAATGCATTCTCTAGCTCTACTACATACAAGTGATACCATTCATGGGATGTTCCTTTGTTAATGATATGCTGGAATTTCTCATTAATAATATCTATGTGAAATTTGGCAATACAACATATCAACAGCATATAGGTATTCCAATGGGTACTAATTGTGTACCCTATTTGGCTGACCTATATCTGTTCTTTTATGAATACGACTATATGCAGACGCATTCAAAAACGGATTAAGCTATTTTTGCTCTGAGAAATGCTGTTAACCCGAATGAAATTAATATGGGTCTATCATGTAAACTGTTTGATTGTATAATACAACCCATTTTACTGTATGGTTCAGAAGTGTGGGCAGGTTACATAGATAAAGATAAAGAATTACAGATATTTTGCTTGAGGTTAATGAGGTGGAAGCTGTCCACATGAAATATTGTAAACAGATACTTGGAGTACACTCCAGATCTGTCAACATGGCGGTACTTGGTGAACTAGGAAGAACTCCTCTGAAGGTTGCTGCAATTGTTAATAGTATCCGCTTCTTTCTACATATTGTATCATCCAGTCCCAGTACTTTGATCCATAAGGCTTACCTCGAACAAATTGAAGCTGCTAGAAGCCCAAACTGTAGTAACTGGGTTACCTTCATCAGAAAAACTCTCTCTGTGACTGGTTGTGCATAGCTGTGGGAGAATCAAGGTTGTAATTCCCCAAAATCAGCCCTAAACTTTATTCGGAAAACTTTAACTAATATATTTGTTACACTCTGGAAAAGTAAGATCTCTGAATGTAGTAAACTGGAGACTTACAGTACTTTCAAGGAAACACTCGGAGGTGAGGATGCAATTTTTTCTATACCAAATAGACACCATCGTGTAGCCCTGACACGGTTCAGAATTAGTGCCCACAAATTGGAAATTGAAAAGGGGCGTTATCACAATATACCTCGTGAACAACGGCTCTGTCTCACCTGTAAGGTTGTTGAAGATGAGAAGCACTTTCTCCTGCAATGCACGAGATTACAACCCCAGAGAGATAAACTCTTTAACTGTATCGGACCATATTTATTAAATTTATTTGATGATACTATTTCCCTATTTAGATGGATAATGAATACAACCATCCAAGCAGTAGTAAACAGTGCAGCGAGATATGTATACGAATGCTTTGAGTATTTGAAAGACTCGTAGTCTATACCTGTATATGTTTATCTACTATATGTCTCCCCTGTGGCCAAATGATAGGCCATCTATCCTCGACCGCTAATAGGTATATCCTGGAAATCTTTATATATTTATTTGAAATATTTATTTGTTTTAACATGCTGTGCCATTAGCCTTCGGGCATAAGGAGCAAATAAAGTCTTATCTTATCTACCCAATCTCTCTACATCGGGTAGAAATACCAAATCAGCTGTATAACCATTCGGTACGGACGTTCTTCCCTAGTGGTCGTCATCAACATTTTCCAAACGCTATCTTCTAGAAGCGCGGGTAACATAGGCGAACATGGTAAGTTGTTATCTATAGTATTTCTCTTGTCATTCGAGTGAAGACGACAGAGTAGGAGTAACACTTTTCTTTCAGGTTCTGAGCAGTATCAATGCCTACATAAAATTTATAATAAAAGAACTTGATCACAGGAGCTCGTTACTGTGGTTAGTTGAGTTGATTACAGAGGGGCGGAGGGTCGAGGTAGGAAATAAATGGGAAAGGGAGGACAATCAAGTCGGAGCTGTCGCCTCACCACGCTAAAAACAAAAAAACAACTCTTGTTCTATATCCCCTTGTCTTCGAAAAGCCAATAAACTTCACTTTTAACAGATCGAGGAATAGTTAAAACGTATATATCATACTTAACCCTCTCCCGATCTGGCCTCTTTATGCATAAAAGTCCATTTTCTACCAAAATTTTTAGCGATATTTCCAGACTGACTAAAATCTCGTTAATTTCTCTCGCTACAGTGCCCGAGAACGAGCGGGACAGGCCCGACGAGTCCGTCGCGAACCGTCAGTCGCTATGCCCGTGGTGGCTGTAAGGGCAACATTCTTTCCCTGTTGTTTTAAAAGATTTGCCACTTTTCTTCTTAAAAACGTTTTTCCAGTACCTACCTGCCCTTGGATAATAACATTGTGTCCTGCTACACAGGCAGTTTCAGCTTGCTTGCTCTCGTCTTCCGCCATTTTGGTCTCAAATCAACTGATACCAGCTGATAGTTGGCTCGCGACGAACCCTGACGAGGAAGTCTGGCTCGTCCTTGGGCACTGTCGCGAGAGGAATTATCGCGATTTTGGTCAGTTTGGAAATATCGGTTAAAATTAAGCGAGTAAGTGGACTTTTTTTCATAAAGAGTCCGAATCGAGAGAAGGTAAAGTAACATATATGCGTTTTAACCATTTCTCGATCTCTTAAAATGGAAGTTTGTTCGATTTCGGAAGACATAAGGATATAAAACAAAAGGTTTGTGAGCATGATGAGGTGACGGCTTCGAATTGATTGCCCTCCCTTCCTCATTTATTCTCTACCTCGCCCCCCTCCCCCAATCAATTCAATTAACCAATTAACAACGATAACGAGCCCCTGTGAACTGGATGGGGACAAATTGCTAAAAACACGGCTTTTGCATCTCAATTTGTTGGCGGCTAGCTTTATCAAGCACATATTGTTGGATTAAATAATAGGTAAGAGGGCGGGCTTCAGGTATTTTCTGTATAGAATAGTTTTGCCACCAGACTTTCTGCCAGTTCATGCCGCTGGGATGGAAATGTATGAAAACTCCTGGAATGCTGGCTAGTCTCAAGTAGTCTCATAATGTCACATTTCTCTGTATTTTCACTGAAGAAATTGCCATTACGTTTCTTCTTTGTTCCAACATCTGATGGTTTATGTAATCTCCATAACGTTCTCAACTTTAACAATAAGTGAACAGCATTACACCCATGTGCAGGTGTTTGCAAGTTATAGATTTTCAATAAAAGTATAAAAGTAATTGTCCTAAATTTTGTTAGATCACAGTTAGATATATTTCCGATGCAGCTGTTTCACATTTCATTTGTTTCATTTTTCAGTCGACCAAAACTGTGCTAATTGCCGCCATGACCATGGCTCTGCTAGCCTTCAGCTATTTTCCCAAGGCAGAGGCACCACTGCCACCGCCATCCTGCCAAGCGGCATGCTCCCTTCTTTTAACGAGTTGCCTTTATGAGTGTCAATATGCCCTTAACGGGCAAGTCTGCAATGTGGCGTGTAACGGGAAATGGAGTGATTGCGTTTCTAATTGCCCGTAATCTGTTGCTGATTATCAGGATACTATTCAGCACTCTAAACATTTTTCACGGTGCAGTTCCTGTACGCATCGATATGAATTAGAAGAAACCACAGATATCAGACATGTATTCTACATCTTCTGCCATGAAATGAAAAAGGCATAGGGATAAATGCCTTGGAGGGGAGGATTTTTTACTCTGTTTCTATCGCAACTGGTGGATTGTCAAGCCCAAGTCATTTCCAATAGACCACTTGATCTGAACTATCATTAACTATGCATCATTAACTGCAGAATGTTGAATGATTAGTAAACTTTCCTGACTAAATGTGTTAGAATTTTATTAGCGAACTATACTAACGATAAATCTGCCATTCTTTGGACTGGCGTCATCGATCCATATTGTTTAGGAAGACTGACTACATTAAAGACGTCTCAAAATGCTTAATTTTCTTGCAAACTTCTTCTTACTTCTCTTCTCTTCTCTTCTGATAAAAGTTAAATAATTATGATAACGATAAGCAAATAAACTCCGAAATTAGAACATACTGATCTATTATTAAATTACTTATTATGTATTACTGATTATTTTTCTTACCCTTTGAGCTAGGGGCTGAAACTTACCATACTATACCCTTGAGTCAAACTTTACCTGAAAATGTAAATAAATCCAAGATGGCCGCTTTGATGACGTCACAGTGACGACATTTTCATAAAACACATTTTTGGGTCGATTTTTCGTTCAGATTCTTCGATTTTATTTATTTCCGTAATTTCTTCACAAAGCTGCATGATAAATTAGTAAATATTAATCTGATGTGAAATAAAAAAGTTTTTGTCCATTTTTCGTCGCAGAAAAAATAGAAAAGAAAATGACAAAAACATCACTTTTCTTATTCCCACTTGGCCGCCATCTTGAGTTTACCCATGAGCATCTGGTCGGGGTGAATATGCAAATAGGTCTCAAAATGACTCTTATCAAACTACAGTATGATAAAGTCACGGAGTGTCCGCTTTAAATACACTTATCGAATTCCAATGCAGGTATATTACTGTGCAAATCTGTGATACACGGACCGTCGAAAGAAGCACTCAAGAATCAGTCAGATTCATCAGAAAGTTATTGTTTTCCCACAGTGTGAAATTGCATTACAATTATCGCCGTTATCGCCCAGACTGAATAAGACAATCGCAGTTTTAAGGCAATTTCTGTTGTAATTCCCAAGCGTAATGTTATCTACTTAACAATTATCGTATCGCACGTCTTATTTCTGACGATTGTCCAACAAACTTCCTACAGATTGAGAGCAGAAAAGCTACTGTGTTTGTGCAGTTCGAACTAAAATATGCATGTACTGTGCATGTAATACAAGCGTCTAGTCCGTCATTCAATATTCAGCCGTCGTCTATTAAAGAATTTCAGCGTCAATATTCGAAGAACTAATTCATATAAGAATATTAGCACTAAATTAAAAGGACAAATCATAGTATGAATAAAACTAGGCTAATTTCCTGGAAGAGAGAAGCAGTCAACGGTTTGCAATGATGCCAGTAAGACATCATGTTCCAAAAATATCAAATCTGTATCGCTGATCAGTATTCTTAATCCACATGATATAAGTTGTAAAGTCGTTATCTAGAGTATGATGTATCTGTGTGACGCTTTGATTGTGTCTGTTCATATTAACACTATGAGGATCTTGGAATACATAGGTTCATACGGCCGCTAGCCCCGGCTAGCATTCGATATCTATCGCCAAATTTGAGAAACTTTGAATGAAAGCGCGTGATGATATAGCCCTGTTTTACAAGCGTCTGCAATAATCTTTTGTGACTTTGATAAAATCGTCACATTTAACACAGGATCATACGCCATATGCAGGTCCCTCTGGTATATTTCTGTCCAGATAGGGATACGCTGTCGAAATTGTGATCATCTCTTTTGTCGTAAATACGACGAGAGAGAAGGTCCGCTCCGTTTTTATAGAGATGTAGCTCTAAATAACATTGTGCAGCTAGGGCTATCTGTAGTTTCTTTCGAATCCAATGAAGGTGAATATATATCCTTCACCGCGTCATTTATATAGTGATTATCCACAGCAAGAAGGTCGTCTATATAACGTTTGGTGAATGCGAAGGAACGGGCTTTCTGTACAAGATAAGTTTGTAATGGCTTGCTTAAAGTGGCTATTACTATGTAGTATAACCCCAAGGTATTTGTATCTGTTAACACATTTGACCTGTTCACCATTTATACTGAAATAATGGTTAATTGGCTTATTAATCCCAAAAGCTACCAGAGACGGAAGTGTTTTCACTTCGCTCCGAGAAATTTGTCTAATTCACTTGGGAGACGGACGTGTTTTCACTTCGCTCCGAGAAATTTGTCTAATTCTGCGGATTTCAGCTGATCTTAGCTCTGATTTTTGTGTAATATATTTTGTGAATACGTTTGGCAAATACCTGTGGTGAAAGTTTGGAATTATTTGTCAGTTTTTTGCTGTTCAGGGCGTTTTTCTGACTTAGTCAGTTTGGCCTGGTTTGGGAAGGCAGAGAGCTGCCATTACTACCGTCTCGGAGAGGGTCGGTGTTTTTTTTCTGTCTCCCTCTTCTCTGTTCGCTGTCTGTAAATATTTCGGTGTATATATATTTCCTTGTTGACTTGATCTAGTCTGAAGTTGGTTCGTTTTTCAATCGGTTTGACGTAGGTCGATTTGCACATAATATTTGTGTATATCGAGGTGGGTTGAATACATGTAACATAGCGAAGTTATATAGCTGTGCGTTGTAGGCTTAGCCCTGAGTCAATCTGATTAAAACTCAGACTTAATAAACCGCTCCTCTGTCGGACATGTCGCTGATTAAGATCTGGGACAGTTCCTATAACAAATCCGTCAGATGAACTCCGAATTAAATAGTTTCCGGGTCAAATAGTCGCCCAATGAGACGCCTCGTAGTATAGCGTGGTGGCTAATCTCCTAATCGCCGTTGTTGTTGCGATGCAGTTATGAGCTGATTTTATGAAACAAAATAACCGTACCTATATATGGGCCATATATCCAGCAGTGCAAGAAATATCCCTTGACCTTTTCACTTGGTCTGTAATTGAAGAGAGCAACGTGGAGCAAATAATAATCTTCGGTGATCGCTCATGGACTGGAGTCGACAGCAAGAATGTCTTCGTCAGCCGCCTGCATGGGGGTTGGATTTTTCTGCGTCTCGTCCGTACACTCGGCAAAATAAAGATTTCCCGTAGCTGGTAAGAAGAACGGCTATACCGTGTATTTTACGTAGCATGCAAGAAAGCATCTGCAGTTGCTCCTGCTTTATTGGCAAATCCGTCATGTAAGGCAGATACAATAGGTGACTACATGTGGGGAACCATTCAACCAAGGAGTGAAACGGGCCAAGTATATTGCACGCAAAGTGTTGCCGATTGAAGTTGTCTTACATGACGGGTCTGCCGCTTTAATGCGGGCACGCCAAATTCATGGTACACCATAATTTTAGATCTCGCCCTTGAACTTCGCCGCCACTGAATATAGGCCGCTTTCCATTTCGCGTACTAAGTCGGTGTGGCCGCTGGCAATGCCTTGATTGTGCACGTTCCATTTTCTGTGCCGGAGCAATGCTGGCGTTGCCTCCAAATGGAAAGCGCCAATAGGCACCTCTTCGCCTGTGGAGGCTGGACTGTGATTGGTCGCCAGCCTGACATGGGCGACAGATTTAAGATAGGAACTGTCCCAGATCTTAATCAGCGACATGTCCGACAGAGGAGCGGTTTATTAAGTCTGAGTTTTAATCAGATTGAGCCCTGAGTGTACAGCTGTGCGCTAGCCTTTGTTCTCTGTTCTTTTGCTCCTCGTTGTAACCAGGCAATTCGCTGGGTTTAGGACTAGGCTTTTGTTCTGCCTGGCCCTGAAGTTTCAGTGTATTGTTGTAAAAGTTACAGTGTACGTCTTCGGAGTGAGGCTCACTCGGAGAGTATTCAATGTTTACTCTGTGGGGAGGCCCACTGTTGGGGTTTGTGCGTGTTACTATTTGTAGTTTGTAGTTGTATTGATAGTCCATAGCGGGAAACCATCACACCTTGTAATATTGCGCTTGATGATTGTTTAGCACCGAATTCTACCCTTACCAAAAAGTCCTATAGGATCCTATGAGACAGATGATCTGTCCTATAGGATCCTATGGGACAGATGAGCTGTCCCATAGGATCCAATAGGAAAGATAATTCTGTCCTATAGGATCCTAAGGGATAGATAATTCTGTCCTATAGGACGGATAAATCTATGCTATAGAACATGTTTGTGTCCTATAGGACAGCCATTCTATCCAGTAAGAATTGTTTTTGTCCTTCACATGTGACAGAGTGTGAGGATCCAAACACATTTTACATGCATACATTTGCAAACAAAAGCACATAATAGGTGGAAAATGTGAACGAGAGATCCTGAAGGATCTTGCCGCCCACCATTGTCCGATAATTGTCAGCTAATGATAAGAGGATCTTTTTGTCCATTGTTACTAGGAACAAGCGATTGATTTGTAATTTTGTTTACAGAATTTCGAATCTGAGCGAAAAAGATCGAAAAAGGGACACTGGAAAACACCAAGATATCTTTCTAAGTTTCAGGCGTTTCAAGATTTCTAGAAACTGTGCTTATGTCGGTTTTATAGTACAAGACTACAAGTTAGTCTGAAAGTGAATGTACATGTACAGAGGATCCTTCGTCTTCGTTTTGTAGTATTTTTTTATTTTTATTTTTGCACATGTCATCATTGGGTACTGAAAGCGAAGACAAATATCTCTCTGACACTTTGGCATGAGCTATGAAACGTACTTTAAGATTTTATAATAAGGAACGAATGCTAATTCTGTTCTGTTTACTGGGCTAGTTTGAGACACCTTTAAGATGCCATGCTCGAAAATAGTAAGATGGTACAATACTTAATACTGAAGGGATCCGGTCTGCACAGTAAATTTGAAACTTCGAAAGTGTCTGAATCCTGATTATCTACCTTGGATCGAAACATGCAGTAGTCTACAGTTGTCGAGTTGTGACGTTGTGTCACAAGAGTGACGTCCCTTCATGTAGCCGACCCCCGGCAGACGAAACGGTGGGGCAGTTCACTTGCAACCTGCATGGATTAAAGAAAACTCGAAGAAATACTTTTTAATTCCGAATTATTTGAACTCCTTGATATGGAAGGTGAAGGTACGGATATTCTCTATAGTCAATATATAGAATATGCCCCACCGTTTCATCCGCCGACATGTACCAAATTTGAGAAAGATCCATACAGTAGTTCTTGAGAAATGACGATAACAATGTTTCATGGGGAAATCCAAGATGGCTGCCTGGTGGCCATATTGGATTTTCGAATCGGACCAGAAATGGTATCTTGCACCGCTAAACCCCAAGGGAAACCTGTGTACCAAATTTAAGAAAGATCCATACAGTAGTTCCTGAGAAATGACGATAACAATATTTCATGGAGAAATCCAAGATGGCTGCCTGATGGTCATATTGGACTTTCGAATCGGCCAGAAAAGTTATCTTGCACCGCTAAACCCCAAGGGGAACCTGTGTACCAAATTTGAGAAAGATCCATGCTGTAGTTCCTGAGAAATCGTGATAAGGTTTCATGAGGAAATCCAACATGGCTGCCTGGTGGCCATATTGGATTTTCGAATCGGACCAGAAAAGGTATATTGCACAACTAGACCCCAAGGGGAACCTGTGTACCAAATTTGAGAAAGATCCATGCAGTTCTTCCTGAGAAATGACGATAACAATGTTTCATGGGGAAATCCAAGTTGGCTGCCTGGTGGCCATATTGGCTTTTCGAATCGGACCAGAAAGGTTATCTTGCACAACTAGACCCCAAGGGGAACCTGTGTACCAAATTCGAGAAAGATCCATGAAGTAGGTCCTGAGAAATCGCGATAACAAGGTTTCATGAGAAAATCCAATATGGCTGCCTGGTGGCCATATTGGATTTTCGAATCGGACCAGAAAAGGTATCTTGCACAACTAGACCCCAAGGGGAATCTGTAATACCAAATTTGAGAAGATCCATACAGTAGTTCTGAAAGAAATGACGATAACAATGTTTCATGGGAAATCCAAGATGGCTGCCTGGTGGCCATACCGGATTTCGAATCGGACCAGAAAACGTATCTTGCACAACTAGACCCCAAGGAGAACCGCAATGTACCAAATTTGAGAAAGATCCATACAGTAGTTCCTGAGAAATGACGATAACAATGTTTCGTGGGGAAATCCAAGATGGCTGCCTGGGCCATATTGGATTTTCGAATCGGACCAGAAAAGGTATCTTGCACAACTAGACCCCAAGGGGAACCTGTGTACCAAATTTGAGGAAGATCCATGCTGTAGTTCCTGAGATATCGTGATAACAAGGTTTCATGGGGAAATCCAAGATGGCCGCCTGGTGGCCATATTGGATTTTCAAAACGGACCAGAAAAGGTATCTTGCACAACTAGACCCCAAGGGGAACCTGTGTACCAAATTTGAGAAAGATCCATACAGTAGTTCCTGAGAAATGACGATAACAATGTTTCGTGGGGAAATCCAAGATGGCTGCCTGGGCCATATTGGATTTTCGAATCGGACCAGAAAAGGTATCTTGCACAACTAGACCCCAAGGGGAACCTGTGTACCAAATTTGAGGAAGATCCATGCTGTAGTTCCTGAGATATCGTGATAACAAGGTTTCATGGGGAAATCCAAGATGGCTGCCTGGTGGCCATATTGGATTTTCGAATCAGACCAGAAAGGTATCTTGCACAACTAGACCCCAAGGGAATCTGTGTACAAATTTGAGAAAGATCCATGAAGTAGTTCCTGAGAAATCGCGATAACAAGGTTTCATGGGGAAATCCAAGATGGCTGCCTGGTGGCCATATTGGATTTTCGAATCGACCAGAAAAGGTATCTTGCACAACTAGACCCCAAGGGGAATCTGTGTACCAAATTTGAGAAAGATCCATACAGTAGTTCCTGAGAAATGACGATAACAATGTTTCATGGGGAAATCCAAGATGGCTGCCTGGTGGCCATATTGGATTTTCGAATCGGACCAGAAAACGTATCTTGCACAACTAGACCCCAAGGAGAACCTGTGTACCAAATTTGAGAAAGATCCATGAAGTAGGTCCTGAGAAATCGCGATAACAAGGTTTCATGAGGAAATCCAAGATGGCTGCCTGGTGGCCATATTGGTTTTTCGAATCGGACCAGAAAAGATATCTTGCACAACTAGACCCGAAGGGGAATCTGTGTACCAAATTTGAGAAAGATCCATACAGTAGTTCCTGAGAAATGACGATAACAATGTTTCATGGGGAAATCCAAGATGGCTGCCTGGTGGCCATATTGGATTTTCGAATCGGACCAGAAAAGGTATCTTGCACAACTAAACCCCAAGGGGAACCTGTGTACCAAATTTGAGAAAGATCCATGCTGTAGTTCCTGAGAAATCGTGATAACAAGGTTTCATGGGGAAATCCAAGATGGCTGCCTGGTGGCCATATTGGATTTTCGAATCGGACCAAAAAAGGTATCTTGCACAACTAGACCCCAAGGGGAACCTGTGTACCAAATTTGAGAAAGATCCATTAAGTAGTTCCTGAGAAATCGCGATAACAAGGTTTCATGGGGAAATCCAAGATGGCTGCCTGGTGGCCATATTGGATTTTCGAATCGGACCAGAAAAGGTATCTTGCACAACTAGACCCCAAGGGGAACCTGTGTACCAAATTTGAGAAAGATCCATGCAGTAGTTTCCTGAGAAATCGCGATAACAAGGTTTCATGGGGAAATCCAAGATGGCTGCCTGGTGGCCATATTGGATTTTCGAATCGGACCAGAAAAAGGTATCTTGCACAACTAGACCCCAAGGGGAACCTGTGTACCAAATTTGAGAAAGATCCATGCAGTAGTTCCTGAGAAATCGCGATAACAAGGTTTCATGGGGAAATCCAAGATGGCTGCCTGGTGGCCATATTGGATTTTCGAATCGGACCAGAAAAAGGTATCTTGCACAACTAGACCCCAAGGGGAACCTGTGTACCAAATTTGAGAAAGATCCATGCAGTAGTTCCTGAGAAATCGCGATAACAAGGTTTCATGGGGAAATCCAAGATGGCCGCCTGTGGCCATATTGGATTTTCGAATCGGACCAGAAAAGGTATCTTGCACAATTAGACCCCAAGGGGAACCTGTGTACCAAATTTGAGAAAGATCCATGCAGTAGTTCCTGAGAAATCGCGATAACAAGGTTTCATGGGGAAATCCAAGATGGCCGCCTGGTGGCCATATTGGATTTTCGAATCGGACCAGAAAACGTATCTTGCACAACTAGACCCCAAGGGGAACCTGTGTACCAAATTTGAGAAAGATCCATGATGTAGTTCCTGAGAAATCGCGATAACAAGAAATTGTTTACGGACGGACGACGGACGGACGGACGACGGACCACGGACGAAAAGCGATTTGAACAGCCCACCATCTGGTGATGGTGGGCTAAAAATCTCATAAAAGCAATATTTTTTTTCTATTTTTTTGTCTGCATGATACATATTTACAAATATTGAACATAAGGCAAGAAATCGAAGTATATAGTCTGTTATCGTTCGCAAATATTAGCACGAGTATGTCTGTAAGCTTATATATATGTAATGATATATGATCCAACTGATACAATGCCTCGTTGATCAATTTATTGAAGATATGAATTTAATTCAATTTCTGGTACACAAATTAAATTCAAAACATAACCTCAATTTAAACATGTAAATTCTAGATTCGGAATTTCTGTAGACTTTTAATTACATCAATCGAGGCAGTAAATCCTAATAGATTAAACAGATTCTGTTTTTTAAATCTCTGTAAAATGGGGTCTTCGGTGGATTTTTTTTTAACTGTGGACATGGAATTAAACATCAGAAAAAGGGGCATGTTAGTGCATTACTTCGATTTCAGTATATGTTAGTCCACGGCAGAGATCAGCAAATGTAGTATACAATGACATAATAATACAATTCGTAAATACAGAATACGCATATATATACAAATACTAACATGGTAAACAATCTTCTTGAAAACCAAACTTTACATTCGTTTCACTCCAAAGGAGACAAAAAAACATCCAAAGTGATTCATTACAAAATGATAGTTGACCATGTAATCATTTTAGATATATAGGGTTCTTAACTATTCATAGTTAAGACCACAAATTGGAAGTGTCCATACTGTTGTAAACCATCTGATTGTTCAATAAGCTTATTGAGATAAAAATTAATCTCCATTTTTGGACAATCGATCAAGTAAATTTGAACAGTTCATCAAATCTAGAAAATAAAGTATAAGCTTACTATCCGCAGAATTTAACAATTGGGGATTTTCACCTTATAGTTCAATTGTTTATTGACACAAATATTCTTCCAATGAATAAAAAAATATCCCCCCATGGTGGCAACAGATTTCCAGCAGATAAGGCAGCAGATGTAGAAATGTACTTTATTTGATTGAAATTGTAGTTTAAGGGCCGCTTCCCATACGGATTTCGCGGCCCATCAACTCAATGTTTTATTTTAATTTCACGGTACATTTCTTCGTTAATTTAAGATCTTTTGCAGAGCTAGATACTAAAATAAATAATTAAATAATGAATAACAATAACAATGAGGAATTATAAATACTAGTAGAGAAGAGTCGCTATGTACAAGTCGTTAAGTCTGTTATTGGTTATTATACTGATAAATATGTGGATGATTCCTTTGTCTTGGTACCCCATAGTGCGCACAAATCCGTCCAGAAAAAAACTGGGAGAACCAGAGCGTCTTCAGGATTCTTCAAGGCGACTTCCCTAACGACGCCCTTGGGAACAGGGTGGGTCCTTACAGAAATCTGTGCCTGTAACAATTGCTTGGAGTGTGTATTGGGGTACAGAACGGCAGGTCTACGTCCTATATTGCGTGAAAGTCAAAGGATCATATTCTGGGGTGAGGCTCGGTGACATCTAAGGGGTAGCGTGTCTGGTGTGGTCTAGGGTCGAGTATTCTGATTCTGGATGTTCTTGCTGTGCGGCGTTGTCACTCAAGGCGCTGTTGGTATTCTTGTAATCGTCATCCGTCTTCTGTTTCAGGTCTTGTCCTACTCGTCTGTGGTCTTCGGTGTGCCTGTATCATATGAAATAGAAGGCTTGTAGTCATTCTTGTTTTCTATTGTTTTTCGATGCAGTATTTTGATATATCTTCCTCTCAACAACAGGCACCCCCCGACCGTCAGTCACATAATATAAATAGCAATATATAATTGAGTGAGTAAATAGATAAACAAATGAATAAATAACTAAACATTTCGATAGATTCAGTACTAGGTGAATACACAAATGAACAGCTCTGTATTATTTCCGTATAGATTATCGTTTGATGGCCATAAAGAATTTGTAGGACAATGAGATAGACGGCCCTCAGTATCAAGGTAACTCCGCCATCGCCATTTTCTATATTTTATGCCGAATACTGCTCGCTATATGCGATTTGGCCGTGATATTGTTGTCATGAATTCAATTAGATTTGGCCATCGTTTGTTTTGTAGGACAGTGGAACAGACGGCCCTCAGTATCAAGGTAACTCCGTTGTTGCCATGCCTATTTTATTTCTAAATGTGTCTGTGACATTTTGGCCGGATGTTATGTATGGATAGTTTATTATGGCCATATTGTTATGTAGAACCATAACCTTCGTTGAAGTCAGAAGAATGATTTGGCCTCTATCAAATCGTGTCATAGTACTTGGTGTACTAGTAGTTGATTATGTTGAAATGTTGACTGCGCATGCACGGCGGTGGTATTATATACTGGAATAATAGCCAGCAGTTTTGATAAAATTTATTAAGGACTTGAATACCTGATTTCTAATGTGGGGCTTAGGGTTTAATAACGCTGGTAATGTTAAGGGAGTGTTGGATTCTTTTAATTCGTTTCTAAGTGCCTCACGTTGTTGGTTATGGATTGGGCATTCAAGTAAGACATGTTCTATTGTTTCTTCTAAATTGTTGCATGCGGTACAGAGTGATGATGTGTTTTTCAGAAGCATGGACAGGTGTGATTTAAGTCCGGTTTTGCCTAGTCTTAATCTGGTGATGATGCGGTCATCACGTTTATTGTCTAACTGGAATCCCTGGACTTTTTGTCTCCATCAAGGATCTTATGTAACCACCGTCCACGTTCTTCTTTGTTCCATTCCTTTTGTCACTTGCTATCTATTTTGCGCCTAATGATAGTGTTGAGTTCCTTATATCCTAATCCTATTGGCACATCGTGTGTAGTTTTAGCAAGACTGTCTTTGGCAGTTTTGTCGGCTGCTTCGTTACCTCTGATGTTGACATGCGCGGGGATCCAAGCTAAAATAGCGTCTATACCCTCGTTGTGTATTTGTGTACAGATATATTCTATTTTGTGTATGAGATCAGGTCTACTGTCAGATATAGAATTTTCAATGAATGTGAGTCCACTAAGGAAATCGCTGAGTATCACAGCACGGATTGATTTGTGCTCGATGATCCATTCGAGAGCCGTAATTATAGCAATCAGTTTACTAGTGTATACAGACATATTGTCTGGAAGTTTGAAACCATTTTGTATGTTCAGCTCAGATATAAAAAAAAACTGATCCTGTGTTATTACTTGAGTTTTTCGATCCGTCTGTATAGATTTTTAAGTAATTTTTCCAGTTTTGGTTGATATATTCAAGGATGGTGGCTCTAATAAAATCTGGGTTGTCCTTCTTTGTGAGGTAGTCGTGTATACTTGTGTCCACGTGGGGCGACTCTAATTCCCAGGGTGGTCTAGTGATTTTGTCTGTGTCGCAGATGTGTGCGATGGGTATTTCGTGTTCTTGGAATAGGTTATTTACGGTATAGCCTATTTTTGTAGTATTTTTGCCAGTTTTTCTTTTAAATATTCATATTCACTTTTATCTTCAACAATTTTGTGGCATGGGTGATTGTCGCCCTTAGCTCTAGTTTTTCCTGCATATTTCAGGGATAGTTCCTCTCGTCTTAAACGAAGAGGTTTCTCATTGGTTTCTATTTGAAGACTACATAAGGCGGTTCCCTTGAAGGCTCCAGTAGCTATTTTTAGAGCAGAATATTGGATGCTGTCTATTCTTTTTAGTTGTGTCTTACATGCTGATTGGTAGGCGATGGACCCGTAATCTATTTTTGACCTGATTAAAGTTTGGTATAATTTTATCAGACTATATTTACTCGCTCCCCAGTTTGTCCCAGACACACACCTCATGAGGTTCAGGTGTTTATTGCACCGGAGGACTAGTTGGTCGATGTGGTCTTTCCATGTGAGTTTCCTGTCAAAGATCATACCTAGGTATTTAACGCTATTTTTGAATTCAATTTTCTGACCTCCTAGTGTTAGTTTAACGTCAATGTGTTTATTGTTTGAAAATATAATACCCGTTGTTTTGAGGGCGGAAAATTTGAAGCCCCATTTATCCGCCCAGCCGCTAATTGTATCTCGTGTATTTTGCATTATACCTGTCAATTTTTTTATGGAACGTGCGCTTTTCCAGAGGGCAGAATCGTCAGCAAATAGAGACTGTTCTACTTCTGGATGTTTCGTGTCAATTTCATCGGCTAGGCCATTGATGAGGATGTTAAAAAGAGTGGGGCTTATGACGCTTCCCTGAGGGGTACCGTTGTCTAAGTCATGGTCGGTGGATAGGGTGTTTCCTATGCGAACTTTAAAACTTCTATTGTTTAGGAAGTTTTTTATCCAGTGTTGCATTCTTCCCTTAATTCCAAGTTTGCCCAATTGAATAATTATGCCGTCCTGCCACACAAGGTCAAATGCTTTTTCTATGTCTAGGAAGATACCTAGTGTGTACTGATGTTTGGCATTCCCCATTTTTATTGAGTGTTGTAATCTGGCTATATGGGCTAACGTACTTCTGTTCTTACGAAAGCCGCTTTGAGTTTTGTTTAATAAGTTGTTGTTTTCCATATGAAATTCCAGTCTATTCTTTACCATGGTTTCCATTATTTTGCATAGATTTGAAGTGAGAGAAATTGGGCGGTAAGAGTTGCTGTCGAATGGATCTTTACCTGGTTTTGGGATTGGGATAACGATAGATGTTTTCCATTTACTTGAAAGTTGTTTGGTCTGCCAGCTGACATTAATTAGTTTCAAAATTAGTTTCTGTGTTTTATTTGGCAGGTGTTTAAGGATCGTGTATCCTAGTTTGTCTTCACCAGGTGAGCTCTCTTTTTTACAGTGTATAGCTTTGCGGTATTCATTAATGTTGACGTCTGCATTGAGATAGTTTTCTAAATGATCGTCCAAATCGTTTTCTATCGTTGTCTCTTCCTTAATTTTTCTGAATTCTGGTTTGAGGTTCCTGTCGCTACTGTTCGAAGCGAAAGATTCGGCGAGGTGTTCTGCCTTTTCTTTGTTCGTTTTTTTAGTTTTGTTCAGTACAGGGACTGTGTTTGTTAACTTTCCTTGTATATTTTTTATTTTGGTCCATACTTTTTTTGAATTGGTTTGGTATCTATAGTGTTGCAAAAGTCTTCCCAGCATTTTGATTTAGCTTCTTTGACACTTTTTTCAGCTATAATTTTGAGTTCCTTGTAGTTCGCGTGATCACTTTGGAGCCTACTTTTTTTGAATTTTCCAAGTGCCTTCTTTTTGGCCGCAATATTCTTTGCACACTCTGGGTTCCATCAGGGTACCGGGTTTTTGTTGTGGCGCTGTTGTGATATCGGAATATATTTTTGTGCTTTGTTAAGTAGTGAATTTGTAATGTTTTCATTGAACATCTCTGGATCGGAATTGAATATCTCGTCATGATTTAGGCTTTGACAGTCTTTCTGGTTTTATACTAATTTTCGTCAGAATGGCGAAGTGGTCGCTGTCAAGCGTGTCAGGAATCACTTCCCATTCGGATTTAACAGCTAGGTCAGGAGAGACAATAGTTAAATCTATTGCAGATAGTTTACCGGTGTTCTTGTCTATTCGCGTCCCGTGGCCATTATTTAAATAACATAGGTTGTTTTGGTCCAGCCATTTTTCCACTACTTGGCCTTTTTCGTCTGCCTTGATGCAATTGCCGTCTCAAATGGGGTTATGACTGTTGTAATCACCACATATGATAATAGGGGAGTTAAATTTCTTTGTGATGTTGTCCAGTTCTTTTGGGGAGATTTTCTTTAGACTTCCTGGGGCATATAAATTAATGATGTTAATAGGTTTGTATTGAAGAAGACCTAAATAGCGTGCCATTCGAGATCGTCACTGGTAGGGCTTTTATCTAGTTCGATGTGAATCAGATCCTCTTTTATTAATATGAGGTTTCCCCCTAGTGCACCTGTAAGTCTGTCTGATCTATACGACCTATATCCGTTTATTGTAAATTTATTTTTTCCTGGCTTCAGAAATGTTTCCTGAACACAATTATATCTGGGCTGATTTCATTTACTAAGACTTTAAGATTGTCCCCGTTTTTCCCGATGGTTCGGGCATTCCATTGGAGTATTGATAATTGGTTTTTGTTGAATTTTGTATTAGTTATATCTCTCATTTTGTGACTGATGCATTCGCAAGTGGATCATCTTATGTTGTTATGTTGAGGGCCGGGATAGACTTTTCTTTAATAGGGTGTGGATGTTTTCTTGTCGTATTTCGGATTTTCCCCCCAGTTAATAATTTCATCGGAGCTAACCTCCCAATTAAGGAAGTCCCGCGCAATTTTTACTATCATGTCGGTCTTATTAAGCTTAGGTTGCAGGGGGTTAATAACTGAGTTTAACACAATGTTGATAAAGCCCAACAGGTCTAGCTTGGTTAGGTTCTTTGTTTCTGTTTCTTGTTCATTGTTTTCAGTCTCCATTGTATCACCTGAGTTTGTGTTCACGGCTGTGACTATTGTCTCAGTTGCCTTTGCTTTGTGTAGAGCGGTGGTCATTTCTATACTGATTTTTCTATTCATTCTAGTTCCTTTTACAGCTTCTGCGTAAGAAATCCCTTTGTCTGCTTTAGTGAATTTAACTCTTTTTGCCTCTTTGAAAGCTATACAACCTTTGTAGGTCGCTGAATGGTTGCCTTTGCAATTTACACATGTTACTTTTGTTTCAGTACATTCTTCGTAATTATGATTTCCAGAGCATTTCGCACATACAACTTGGGATTTACAAAATTTAGCTATATGACCACCATATTTCTGACATTTATGGCATCGTTTTGGTGTGTCATAAAAAGGTTTAACTATAATGTTATGAAACCATAGCCGGACAGTTTCCGGTAATTTTGAATACTAGCATAATGCTTGTCGTTTCCTGTTTGTTCTTTTACATTCTTTTGGCATATACGACGTTTTGTTTTGAGAGAGTGGAGAAAATGTCTTCTAGTTTGACACTGAGGTCAATTCCATAAATTACTCCTTTGCATTGCTCTCTACGCTGTATGAATTGTTTTACCGAGACAGGTTTATCTGCTAGCAGGTCTAAACGTAGTAATTTGTCGTACTGAGTTTGTGATTTGCAGTGGACTTTCAGATCACCACCCGGAAGTTCAAAGATTTGATGTACCTCACCAGCACATTTTTTAAGATCGTTTGCTACCTTGACCTTTGGAAATTTACATGCTCTCAGTTGAGTTAAACTATGGATGATAGCAACAAAATTTGCTAGACTCTTTGGGGATTTGGGACCAGGGGCGTGTTTTTTGTGACGGGAGTTTTTATCGGGGGTGATTTCTGAGAGTTTCCTTTTAGGGTTTTTAACGGGGGATTGGGAGGCTTCCATTATTTGATTTGTTTTAAATTAGATATTTGGTGTGGAGTGGCTTAAGTGATAGAAAATAGTAGTCTAAGTGCAAAAATTGAATTCAGAAAACTTAGCTCTGGCTCGCTGATTTCTCCTGCTGTTGTTGTTGGTTAGGTAATCCTGTAACTCTCGGGGAACGAAGGCAGCAGAGATGCACAAAGGCTGGTAAAGCTAGGCTGATTTGGCAAGAACACAAAAGCACGTACGTTCACTTTGAGCGCTGAACTGAACTGATTACTTTTTTTCTTCATCTCCTCTGGTGTTATAGCATTTCCAAAAGAGAAACAAGCTTGATACAATGCGTCGCAGCGAATATAAATAAATAGTTTACAAGAGTTGAATGTTGGAAAACAGGGGGTAGTCTTCCACATTGTCTAATGTGTTAACTTCCCGGTCAAAGATAAAGTGGGCTTATTCTACCGGTACGGTACTGCATTAAACTGGTCTGAAATACCATTTCTGCTCACGCTGTTTCAAATAGTTAATGCTACCATTGTTTACAGATGCCGTTAAGACTACCGTTAAGAGTTCCGCCCGTCGTGTTATGACTTTTCCCAGCGAACCAAACTCCCACACAGTGCAATGTGGTCTTTTACCGGTTCGCCCTGATTACCCTGAACGAGCAAAAAGTTATATACCGGCTGTCCTATCAACGGAAATATAGTACATATTTTCACATTATGTGTTAAAATCGGGGCTGAAATATCCTAAGTTTTCCCCCATATAATTAATTGTGTGTTAATTAATACATCCCCATTTTGTTAGATACACTGGGGGATTTTCCTTCCTCGGAAAAGCTTAATTTTAACGCAGAAATATATGGAAAGAACTTAAAAAAAGTATAGTTCAGCATCCATTTTAGCATGGTAATTTGAAGAGATGTACTATCTTTCTCTTCACCAAGTTGTAGAAATTTATCTCAAGTTTGAGCTAAGATTTTTAGTAAAAACCTGCTACGCTCCATTGATGCCTAGGTTAAAAATCCCCCAGTTGCGCGGGTGGCAATTACGGCACCGTAATTGATAGAACAGCCGATCTTTTGTTTAGAGGCGCAGGTCGGCTTCTTATCAAAGGCACTATTTTGTAGCCTGCTCACTACCTTCACCACGGTGTTTTATCCCCAGGCCCTCCGGGTGGCTTTCACACGTGAGAGGCCAGCTAACATGACAGCGGTAATCCTTACTGTTTCCAGAATTCCCTTCGATCATACTGAGCAAGCGCATTATATAAACGTCGACAGTTCAGTCAAAATGGCATCGTTAACAACCACGTTATCGCAAGTACTGTCTCGATTTTCCAAGTTCTCCAATAGTAATCATTTTCATCTTGAGTCATGGGACCTTTACGCTTCGTCTTGTTCGGCTTTTTCTCCGAAGATCCCTCAACTGTTGAAGTTGGTAATTCTTCTTGGATCGAGGACGATCTTGATTACATTGACGGCAGTGAATCCGCTCTCGAAGAAGAAGTCTCCGTGCTATGGCCACAAAAGGGCAAGCAAGGAAAGGTGGTTTTAACGAGGTGTGCTGCCCGAGTTATGAGGTTCAGTGGTAAGTGATCGAAAATGCTAGAAAACACTTATATTTCGTAACATAATAAAATATATAGGCTGCTGTGTTGTTGATTTGGAGAACAACAACAACAACAACAACATGTAAAATGAATGGATTTACAATTTATATCTGGTGGTATATATGCCTACCTGATGTTCCTACTTTAAATAACTAGGAAAGCTGAATGTTTTAGGCGTCCAGGAAACTGTGTATATATGTTTTAAACAAGAGAATATCAAACTATCAAATTTGCTAGATATCGTAAATTCCATAAAAAATAGTTTTGGTTATTGTTTATCAGTAAATACATGGTATAACTGGTTCCAAAATATGGTATGATTTTGAGTAATTTAATATTTATGGTGATGCTTGTCGCAACATGATAGTCCTGATAATATAATGCAGATATTACTTGCATGAAATATAACATCCATATAATATTTAAAAACATTATTTTCATATTACAGATGATCGTGTAACGCTGGTCAAATTGATGAAGAAGCACGTGAACGAAGAGGAACTAATTTTGACACTAGAGTTAGGCAGGGGCAAGCGGAAGAGGATGGTACATCACATTACGGACGAGGATACCTCATCAAGACAAATACCGGTAAGTCTTTCAATAATTGGCCTTGATTTTGGCCACAAATCAGCTTGGTATAAGTCAAGCATTGATTTACATGCTAATATTTATAGGTTCTTTCTACAGTACGAGATTTCATCTGCAATAATATCATGTACAGTAACTGTAATCTTTTTTTACTGTCGTTGATCAAAATAAATCGGAAAACTGTTGTACATGATATAGATAATTTATCTCATTTATACTGACTGGGCCTTCATATCATTGCAGCTGGCGGTCAAGAGACGAAGAGAGCAGGGTGAGAAGAAAGCAGCTTCCCGTTTGGCAGAGACGCTATTGGCAACCCCTAAGGTGTGTTTTTATTGTCATACCAGTCAACTGTTATCTAATGCTCATAATCTTTTTGACAAACATGTACACGTGAGCCCCAATCACTATAATTTATGTATCATATCTTTTGTTATAAATATTAATTTTATGTGATCCTAACAGTTGCTTTAGTCTATTGCAATATTATTTAATGACGATATGCAATATAAATTCAAATAACAAATATATCTAAGCAACATTGTTACAATGGAGTGAATTTATTTATCTTTTCAGACGAAGAAGACCACTATTCACACTGGTAGGTTTTAAATCCAGGTTGGACCATATTATGGGGCCGAGCAGATATTCTAAGGTAGCTAGCATAGCTTTGTTTAATGAATTTGTCTTGAAGCTATGTAAAGGTTTGACGATAAACACAAGTATCCAATGTATTTTATCTCAAAGATCTAATGACAACAATATCATGTATTTTTGATACTGATTTTGTGTCTTGGATTGAATGTAAATTTTATAAGGCCAATTCTCGTAAAGCAAGTAATTACTTGTATTCTACAAGTTGCTGCTACAAGTCACACTGTTTGAATAGGGCTGTAAACAGAGATGATTCTTAACTAATTGATATATCATGTATTTTGTAGAAGACTCTGCCAGTTATAGAAGACGACAGTGATGAGGAAGGAAGTTCGGTTGCTGAAACATCAGAAACATATGCAAATGTAAGTATAAATTACATTATTGACACAGTTGACACAGCAGCTGCATTTATTTAACTACAATGTAGTTTGTCATTCAAAAGTCCATGGACTGATCAAATACTTAATCCTTTGTTTCCAGATTTCCGACATCGAGAGTGTTGCTGATGATGATGGCACTCTGCGACAGACATTACGAAGAACACATGACGAATTGAGGAAGAAAACAGGAAGCTACGAGCAGACATTGGCGATCTCATGAAACTCTGCAAAGTCTGAAAGGTAAGTCTGGCTCAGCATTTTTCTGTATGCAATATGGCCAAATTAGGGAATAAGACGTATGCATGAATATGTATTTGGAAATATATGGAAGGGTAATGGTACACACGTATATTCTGCAGAAATTATTTTCCCAATTCTATTTGCTCAAATGCTTTTCTTCAGATCAGCCATCAGTGGTTTCACATTTTACACATGCATGATTTTCAGCGTAATTAATTATCTCCTTTGTAATGTAATTACCTCAGTTAAATAGCATGAGAATGTACACATGATCCGTATTGTAATTTAACTTTCCTCAATATGTTATGGTGCATTTGTGACTATATTTCTATTGTTCTTTTTTTCTCATTAGATCTTCCAAGAACGGTTTTGGACTTGACACAACTTGTACAGGAAGTAAAGCAAAGCTGTCAGTGCAATTGTGCTCAGGAGACAACTACCCCAGCGAGACACCCCTCACCGATGGTACATGCTCCGCCACTTGTACCAGAAGTACGAGTCCTCTCTCTGCCGACAACCCAGTTACCAGCTCCATCTCCGTTGGTTGTTCCAACACCGGGAACCCTGGGTCAGCAATCTCCAGTTTCCGCTATCTCACAGCTTACCAACGAATCAGATGTTGACCTTGTAAGTCATGTTTTTTTATCGTTCATAATAATAAAAGGCTTTATCTATCCTCGATTACAAACTCTTAGGCCAAGGCCTTTCTACCAGAGGGTCGATATGTAATGATATATACAGATAAAGATAAATTGGGAAATCCTTACATCAATACAATATGTTTAAAACAGTGATACTTGAAGAACAATTTTATAGTGAGTTTAAATACTCAAAGGGTCTTCTAAAGCTGACTGATCATTTTGGTAACATATGGAAACATTCAGTTGATGCTATTTATATTCATGCAGAATATTACAACAGTTTTTTTTATTATCTTTCAGGCGGTAGTGTCTGGTAATGTGTATCTGCCAAGGCGAGTTGTGCAGAGCATTAACCGGAGTGATCCCCGAAAGATGACCATGGATCTAATGTCCGCTTTATTCACAAGAGCTGAGATGGCAACGCACACGCTGACTGGTGTGAAGTCAAATGTCAGACCTGATGCCGAGGTGAAACCACCCATTGATCAGGACAATATAACTGCTATACAAGGTAATTGTTCTTATCTTCGAAAATATCTCGGATTCCTTATAGATTCTTTTATCAGATTTACGTACCGTGACAAAAACATTTTGAGCATTTAGTGTCTCATAAGACCAGATATTCGAATTAAATTGCCCCGCTGTAATAAAATGCTGTAATACTTAAATAAGGAGCTAATCAAATTTAAATTTGCCTAAGTATTAAATTTGGTTACCCACAAACTTGCAGCTGCCTATTTGACTGAATATTTAAATTGGGGTTCCAAGCCACTGGCAAGTTTAATGCAGTCCTACTTCTAAATGTCATTAAGTCATGTGCTAATTATATATTTTCTTCTACCTCTTTCGCCAGAGTACTGCCAAAAGAAGTTTCCTGGCAAGGATAAGATCATCCGGGATGCTATGAAGGCCAAGCTGAATGGTGAGCAAAAGTGCTACAGACGAAAGCAGAAGCACTGAGAGACTCCCCACATTATTCCCCAGTCACAACACTGATATTATATCATTGTATATATGTATATATCGTCTATATTTATGTGTATCCGGAGTTATTGTGTATACAATAAAATGTCTGTATGTTGCACAGATCGTCTTATGTTAAATGTCTTCATGGGTAACATGTCTTACATATTACGTAATAGTACCTGTGTGTTATCTGAACAGTTTCTGTCAAGTACACAGTAATTATCTGATCAGTACTGGTAAGAGAGCATACAATGATGTTCCATGTAGTTACTGTAAGAGACTATTCCTTTAAAAACTCAAGGACGCTGTGTATATGCCATGACTTCAGTGATATCAGGCACCAGAAGCGAGTTGACCTGATCCAATTTATTTAGGGAAATCCACAAGTAAAGGTCAACATCATTTTCAAAAGAGCACCCTGAAAATAGCTATGGAATATCGAACTTCGTCTTATAGGATCCAATAGGACAGCCCTATAGGATTTTGCCTGTAGGACAGTCCTATAGGATTGTCCTATAAGATCCTAAAGGACTGTCCTATATGACTATAGGACTGTCCTATAAGATCCTATAGGACAATCCTATAGGATCCTAAAGGACTGTCCTATAGGACTCTATAGGACTGTCCTATAAGATCCTATAGGTCTGTCCTATAGGACAATCATATAGGACTGTCCTATAGGCAAAATCTTTTGGGATCCTATAGGACAGTTTCTTATAGGAATCCTATAGGATTTTTTGGTAAGGGTAATAATTTCAAAATTTCTAAGTGTGGACATCCTGGATGTCTCACGTGTCCACTCTTTAATACTTCGGCTTCATGTAGTTCCGCGTTAACTGGTAACTCATATTCTGTTAACTCGTATGTTGATCTTAGTTGTTCTACTACAAACTGTATTTATTTAGTTTCCTGTAAGAAGTGTGGTCAACAGTATGTTGGCAAGACCACCCAAAGACTCCATCTTAGGGTGAATGGTCACAGAAAATCCGTTAGGAAAAAGCAATTGCTTATAGGTAAACATTTTTCTGAACCCGACCATGGCTGGGATAACTTTAGTATTCAGATCATAGACGTCGTCTATCCATCTACTAAGGATTCCCCATTTGGATTTGAGAGAAAAATCCGAGAGCGGGAATTATTCTGGATGCTAGAACTTGGGTCAGTGTTTCCGTTTGGTTTAAATGATAATGTCAGTGGGTTCGGCAATGCTACAAACCGCCGTTCAAATATATCCAACATTACCCAACTATTTAAACCTCATCAACGGAGACATCGCAGTCATGGTTGGCGAAAGTTTAATAGTTCGATGATTCACGATCATATCACTTTAAATTACTTATTGGGTTTAACTAACACACCCAATAGTATACATAGCTTACGTACAGTTCTGTATGCGTTACCTCTGAGAGCTTTAGATCAAATAGCCAGAGATATACAACAATCTGCGTCTTCAGGAAATATAATATCACCAAAAATCAGTAAAGTATGTCAAGATATAGCGTATTTTCGGTTGTATCGTCCAGTGAACATAATCGAAACATCTCAGGATCGGCTTTTCTTGAGGCTCAACTACTTAGATAAAGGACTGGACATCATTAATTTACCTCGAATCCTCAATGATCCAGAGGTACGCAACGCTGTACCAAACTATTTTAAGTTCACAGAACCTCCTTGCATTTCATATAAGTATACTAAATCTATAGCCACCAAAATATTCAATTACTCCAATGCCGTCAAGGAGTTTGACTGGAACTTATACACGTCAGGAGTCTATAGTTGTGATTGTGAATCATCGAACTTTATCTATACACCATGCAAACATATTGTGACTGGTGCTCTTGATATGGTGAGTGATAAGGATCTGAAATTACTCCTGATGAAAGGACCTAAATATAGAGAGCCAAGAAGAATAAATCTGAAGGCCGACCAGAAGATAGTCCTGTCTACATTGGAACAGTACGTTATGAATTGGTCTAAGCGAGAAAAAGTTGAACCTACAGTACTCGCTGATTGGCTGGACCTCACCAAGAGCAAGGCCGTTGAAACAATCCGCCATATTGACAGAAGTACTCTTCCCCAAGCAAAACAAGTACTGAGAAACCTCAATTCGCAAGAAGTTCTAGCAAATCTCCAGAGTAAATTCGTCATAGTCCCAGCAGACAAAGCTCCGAATAATATAATATTCATATGTAAATATTACTATTACCAGGTGCTGGTTAAAGAATTGAGTGTAGACATATCTTCATCAAATACGTCTACTTACTCTCAAACTGCATTTACTCTGGAAGATTTATTTAACAATCACAAACAGTTTCTCAGGGAAAGAGGTATTTGTCTTCCAACCAATCATAGCGACATACCAAAAATATACTGGACTCCCAAAATGCATAAATCACCATACAAAGCTAGATTCATAGCTGGTTCTAGAAACTGCACCACCAAGCTTCTTTCAACCCTATTGACGAGGGCCCTTCAGGAGGTAAAAGCATTTTGGGAAAGGTATTGCGCCACTATTTCTATGAACTCTGGCGTTGAATGTATGTGGATATTGAAAAACTCAAAATGTCTTACGGAAGAACTTGATGCCAAAGGTCACATACCGTACAGACATGTATCCACATGGGATTTCTCGACTCTCTATGCTACAATCCCTCATCAGGACCTTATTGACCGTCTAAGTTCATTAATAGTATCTGTGTTCAAGAAAACTGATCGTAGATATATTAATGTCAGAAGCCATAAAGCATTCTTTAGCTCTACTACATACAAGAGATATCATTCATGGGATGTTTCTTTGTTTATAGAGTTGCTTGAATTTCTCATTAAAAATATTTATGTGAAATTTGGCAATACAATATATCAGCAGCATATAGGTATTCCAATTGGTACTAATTGTGCACCCCTGTTGGCTGACCTGTATCTGTTCTCTTATGAATATGACTATATGCAGGCGCTTTCAAAAACCGATCCATTCAAAGCCCGTTCCTTCTTATTCACCAAACGCTATATAGACGATCTTCTCGCTGTGGATAATCGCTATATAAATGACACAGTGAAGGATATATATCCACCTTCACTGGATTTGAAGGAAACTACAGATAGCCCTACAGGCACATCATATTTAGATCTATATCTCTAAAAAAATGAAGCGGGCATTCTCTCTCGTCGACTTTATGACAAAAGAGATGATTACAATTTCGACATCGTAAACTATCCCTTTCTGGACAGTAATATTCCAGTGGGACCTGCATATGGCGTATACATATCTCGCTTAGTAGCATTTGCTATATCCTGTGCTAAATGTGACGATTTTAATCAAAACAAAACATTGTTACAGAAGCTTATAAAACAGGGCTATTCCACCAAACGCCTCCACTCAAAGTTTCTCAAATTTGGCGATACGTATCGCATGCTGATCAAAAAATACGAACGTAGCGTGCAAGATCTATGGCGCTACGTTTCGTAACTTGTGTCTAATTCCGCTTAACCCTGGGCTAGGGGCCGTATGAACCCATGTACTTCAAGATCCTCATAGTACTCATATGAACAGCCACAATCAAAACGTGGCTGAGATACATCATTCTTTAGATGACGACTTTTCAACGAATTATGGATTAAGAATACTGATCAGCGATACTTTTTTTTATTTTTATTTATTTATGTATTTAATCAACTTCGACACTAGTCTGGAAGAGATCGCACAGGTGACTAGCACCTATAGTTAAGCAATCTTCCATTAAAACCACACACAGGCACACACGCACACACACACATTAACAATCATAACACACGTACATAAGGAACAATACAATAAAATATTATAAATATATAAGATATTAAAGAATTGATTCTAAGGCACCGTTTCCAATTATCGTTCGCGAATGAATCGTTTATTTCGTCAAATTTTCTCGAACTCGCGATTTTCCAAGGCGCGAGGGAATGGGTTTTTTTCTTCAAAATAAACGATTCATTCGCGATCGCTGTTCGAATCGTTTTTTTCTGTTGGCAATCGTTTTTCAATCGAGAAAATTCTCGCGAATAAAAAGCGATATCGCGATTCAATCGCTTTTTAATCGAGAAAATATAAACGATTGAGAAAAAACGATTGAGGATTATAGCCGAAAGTAGTACGCCATTGGTTCAGCCTGACTGACCCGCATACACGTTCGAGTTTCTAACACTTCAGTCAGACTGTATTAAGTTCGATCATTTTTTCTTCTTCCTTTTCCATTCTTTGCCTAGTGTAAAACTATAGCGTGTTTCTGTACAGTTGGCGGTTATATAGATACGATGGGGATATTGAAAGAAATTGAAAAAAAAATATCTATATATATACATAGGAATAATGGTTATGCATATAATTAAAACTTCATATTTACATATATTTTGTACGGGACACAGACCCGGATATGGTCAGATTGGGTCATTTGCACTTGCAATTTCGTTTATTATTTTGGGTATTTCTGTGTTTTAAAGCTGGTATTATTCCAGATTTCTTGTGTAGTATTTTTCGTGAACGTTTTTGGCATCTGTGCGGGCTGAATTTTTGAGTTGATTCGTCAGATTTTCGCTTTACGCGTGGTTTTTTGTCCTACGATCACCATTTTCCTTGTGTAGATAGATGGCGCTGTATTGAATATAACATTGTCATACGGGGTGTTGAGTCTTCGAAAGCACTTAATTATTAATATATAGCGCGGGCTATTTGTAAAAAAATTTCACAACTGGTTAATCCAGTAAGAGATGAAATTGTATACTATTCAGTTGGTTTTTGGCTTGAGCTTCCCTTTGGAATCATTCATAGTTCATTTATCAAAATATAAAATTAAAATAAAAAGTATTGTACATGCGATTCAATCACCATTGTGATATGTATTTGATATAAATATGAAATCACTGCCGCGAATATTCTTATAATAAATAAAATTAACTTGATGGTGATTTTTTGAACTTATTCACATCTCAATAGTTTAAATTACAAGCGTCTAGTCCGTCATTCATAATCCAGCCGTCGTCCATTAGAGAATATCCGCGTCCATAATCCAAAGACCTATTCCATTTCCATATAACAGTATTAGCACCAAATTCAAAAAGACAAAAGTATACATAAACATAGGCTTGTTTCCTGCAAGAGAGAAACGGTCAACAGTTTTCAATGATGCCGGCAAGACATCATGATGTTCCAAAATATCAAATCCGTATCGCTGATCAGTATTCTTAATCCATAATATTCGTTATAGAGTCGTCATCTAAAAATGATGTACCTCAGTCACGCTTTGATTGTGACTGTTCATATGAAGTACCATGAGGATCTTGAAGTACATGGGCTCATACGGCCCCTAGCCCCGGGTTAAGCGGAATTAGACACATGTTACGAAACGTAGCCCCATAGATCTTGCACGCTACGTTCGTATTTTGCTATCAGCATGCGATATGTATCGCCAAATTTGAGAAACTTTGAGAGGAGGCGCTTGGTGGAATAGCCCTGTTTCATAAGTTTCTGCAACAATGTTTTGTGACGTTGATTAAAATCATCACATTTAACACAGGATCTAGCAAATGCTACTAAGCGAGATATGTATATGCCATATGCAGGTCCCACTGGAATATTACTATCCAGAAAGGGATAGTTTACGATGTCGAAATTGTAATCATCTCTTTTGTCATAAAGTCGACGAGAGAGAATGCCCGCTTCATTTTTTATAGAGGTAGAGATCTAAATAAGATGTGCCTGTAGGGCTATCTGTAGTTTCCTTCAAATCCAGTGAAGGTGGATATATATCCTTCACTGCGTCATTATATAGCGATTATCCACAGCGAGAAGATCGTCTATATAGCGTTTGGTGAATGAGAAGGAACGGGCTTTGAATGGATCGGTTTTTGAAAGCGCCTGCATATAGTCATATTCATAAGAGAACAGATACAGGTCAGCCAACAGGGGTGCACAATAACATTACCAAAACATGAATGGATACCCTTTCCTAATGTATGTTTTACTATAACAAAATATACATATTTAATTACACTATTTTTCACCTTAATTAACCTAGAAATTCTCGGCTGGAGGGCTAAGCTGTTCTGGGTTATCGCCATGCGCCCATTCACACCTCTATGAAGCCTGTGCCGTAATCATTCTGATAATGCAATCAATGACGAACTCAAATCCACTTATGACCTTATTTACAAAACAAGCTATTGTCACTATCATCCTGTATTGTTTATACCAAGTTGCATGAATATATGAGGAAATTATCGAAAGTATGAAGGGAATGACTGAACATTAATACATTGTCGACTCACACGATTATTGAATAAACATGTAATTTTGTCATTTACGCTTCGCCAGAGTAAATCTGAGCGCGAACGTCACAGGAAGCATGGTACAGGCATATGTATAGATATTTCCAGCATACGCCCTACTTCGGCTTGTAGGAGACTATAGATCGTGAATCATATATATTATTCGGTTATCTTGCGCATTTATACAGTATAGTATAGTAATATAGGTTTTTCCATCGACAAATCTGCAATCAACATTACATGTAGTTCCCATTTCGCGGATAGAGCGGCGTACGATGGCAACACGGCCTATGTGTCAAATATCACTCCGCCTCACGATTCTCTCGCACCTTGAAAAAAACGATTCTCTCGCGATTGAAGATTCGCGATCAAGAACGGATCGCGCATGGGTAAACGATTCAAAAACGATATCGCGAGAGAATGGTTTTTTCCAGGAAAGGTTCAATCGTTTTTTCTTTTTTTTTTCTCGATATCCTCGCGACTGATTCGCGACTGATCGTTTTTCAATCGAGAAAATTGAAGAAAAATCGCGACTGAAGAAAAAACGATTAATGGAAACGATCCCTAAAAGAGCGTAAGAAATAAAAAATAAGTGAATTAAGCTAAATGAGTCGGCATCGCGTACAATGGCATTTGCTAACCATATTTTTGGAACATCATGATGTCTTGCCATCATGATATGGAATAGGTCTTTGGATTATGGACGCAGATATTCTCTAATGGACGACGGCTGAATTATGGATGACGGACTAGACGCTTGTAATTTGATTTTTTTTTATCACTATGGCCTTTAGAAAGTATGATTGGTCACTGAGCCTACAACTACAAGGTCTAGAGAAAGCTAATGCGATTGATATATATCACGCATTAAAAGACACTGTTGGATCAGGACGGAAAATCCTTAAACGTCTAGTACAGGTATCAAATACCCTGTGGAACGCCACACTAGCAATTGAAATTACCAAAACTCGCCTAGTGCTGGAAGGCATTCGCGTGGGAGATCAACGTGGCCATTTTGAGGAAATAGATCCAGGGAAATTGCTAGTAAAGATGAAAGGACCATGCGATTTCCCAGATTCTGCGATCAGAAGTGCTTTTGAGTTTTATGGGGATGTTCTCTCTGTAGAAAAGGAGTCCTATTCGTTTGATAGAGAGTTTGAGACAGGAGTTCGAAGAATTTGGATGTCGAAATTCAAATGTACTCTTCCTTCTTCCATATTACTTGGAGGTATGAGACTTCCTGTATGGTATAACGGTCAAGTAAAAACATGTTATACTTGTGGATCAGAAGATCACATGAACTCGAGATGTCCTTTGAAAAATAAATGCCTGATCTGTCATCAGGAAGGACACTTTAAAAAAAACCTGGATTTATGGAAGACTGTAGGCCCGGATGGCAAACCTATCAAACGTCGCCAGGAGATAGTTGCCGCCGAGAGCAACGAGAAAACCTCAAACCACTACGAGCCTCTCGGTGACGAGATGGAGGAAGGTTGTGGTTCGGAAGATCAAGATGTCAGTGATAGTGAGGTTTGCGACGGTGTACAAGCCGAGCCAGGTGATCAGAAGTCAGGTGATCAGAAGTCTGATTCTGACCAGACTGAAGGTGTTGACATAGTATTAACTCCGGAAGTTGAATTGAAAGGTGAAACGGATACTGGTAGTGTTTCGGGTCAGGATGCACCTGTGCAGTCTGCGGATTCCTTCATTAATCCTATTAACTCCGGTGTAGATGTAAACTTTACACCAAACGAAGAAGTAATGAAAGAGTTCACAGAGAAAGAAAGTACTCAACAGTCTTGTAGTCATAAAGCTACCTCGAATCAGAAACAGAAGGAAAAAGAGAATACCATAGATATCGAATCCGGCAAAGAGCCTAAAATAGTCGATACTACATCCACTTCTACCAACGAGTCACCCATGCTTTCTGATGAGGAGTATGTTGAGTGTAATGATCGTCCGTTAAAAGGCGAGACTTCCTTGAACCAAAGGTCGAAGGACTTGTTGGGGCAAGAGAGAGAGAAAGAAGTTTATAAGAAGAAAAGTAAAAAAGAGGAGAGAGAACAAATGAAAAATAAAAAGAAAGGTCAAAAAGAATTACCCAAAATACGTGACATACGCTAAGTTAACCTTATATATTTTGGCCTGAGCAGTTTTGTGTTTTATTTCTTTATACAGACTAAAAATGGCTCAGTCACCAACTATCATTCAGTGAAATTGCAGAGGAGTTTGGCCAAATTTGAATATACTCCAATTATTAACTCAAGATTATGAACCATCAGCTTTTTGTCTCAACGAGATCATTCTGAAGAAAGCAGATAAAGATAAATTTAAATTTCGCCAATACACACCTTATCATTCCTACGCTTTAGACGAAAATGGAAAAGCTACAGGTGGCTCTTCAATATTAGTTAAAAAGGGTGTTTTACACATTCCTGTTGATTTAGTGACAGATTTACAAGCTGTAGCAGTTCGTATTACCTTGAATTCTGTTTTCACATTATGCACGGTGTACATACCTTCTTCGGGTAGTCTCCGGCTTAATGAACTTCAAGATCTATACGATCAGCTCCCGAAACCTTGTTTAATGATGGGTGATTTTAACGGTCGTAATATCCTCTGGGATAATGAAGACAATTGTAAAGGTAAAATTCTCGAAAATTTTATATCAAATAATTCGTTGTGTATTTTTAATGATGGTTCTTATACACATTTGTCCTCGGCTCATGGAACCTATTCAGCATTGGATATCTCACTTTGCGACCTTCCTATTCTTGAAGAATTTTCTTGGTCTGTTCATGATGACCTCTGTGGAAGTGATCACTTTCCCACTGTCCTAAAAGCTGTTCATTCAGCTGATGACCCTCATTCCACAAGGTTTAATTTCAAGAAAGCAAACTGGCCCGAGTTTGAAAAGCTTTGTTCACAAAAACTACAATCAGTCTCCTTTGCTGATGTTTCAGATCCTATACAGCTATTCTCAGATATGTTGATAAAAATTGCCAACCAAACCATTCCCACATCTTCAGGAGTTGCACATATTAAAAAACCTTGGTTTAATGATGACTGTAAAGAAGCAAGAAAACCTAGGAAGAAGGCTGAACGATATTTCCGCCGACATCCTAATTCTGAAAATTTGAAAGATCTCAAAGTTACAAGAGCTAAAGCTCGTAGAACCATGAAACACAATAAACGTGATTCTTGGAGAAATTATGTTTCAAGGATAAATACTCATACTCCTGTAACAAAAGTTTGAAATATGATCCAAAGAATAAAAGGTAAAAGCTCCAAGCCCAGCGTTCATCATCTCAACGACGGAAATCAGGTGATTACTGACAGAGTAGAAATTGCAAATAAATTAGGAGAAACAATTGCCAAAAACTCTTCATCAGAAAATTATGTACCTAAATTCCAAAGTTTCCAAAAAAGAGAAGAGAAAAACGAAATTAAATTCCCCTCTGGTAACCATGAAGGCTATAACGCTTCGTTTGCAATTGAAGAACTTCAAGCTTCTCTCACGAAAGCTAATGATTCTGCTGCAGGCCCTGATCATATTCATTATCAGCTTTTGAAACATCTACCGGAGTCATCTCTAGAAATCCAATTACGCATATTCAATAGACTTTGGTATAGAGAAGACTTTCCTCCGTCATGGCACAATGCCATAGTTATACCAGTACCAAAGCCTGGTCGTGACCATACAGACCCTGGTAATTATCGTCCGATTTCACTGACTAGCTGTGTCTGCAAAACAATGGAACGCATGATAAATGATCGCCTTGTTTGGTACCTGGAAAGTGAAAAAGAAACTTACTGATATTCAGGCTGGTTTCCGTAAAAATAGAAGTACCATTGATCATTTAGTCAGATTGGATTCGTATGTTAAGAATGCTTTCGCCAAGAACGAACATGTGGTTTCTATCTTTTTTTATTTAGAAAAAGCCTACGATACTACATGGAAACACGGGATATGGAAAATATGGGATTAAAAGACCGTTTACCCGTTTTTATTTTCAACATTTTGAATGATAGACAATTCCAAATTCGTTTGGGTTCAACTATGTCTGATCATTTTGATCAAGACCAGGG
>JAVTVY010024895.1:0-93626 GCA_036873755.1 Hanleya hanleyi | reverse complement strand
AATTCCTGTGGTACATGCATGTCTTTCAAGCCTTGAGCGAAGACCTCCCATCCTCGAGGATCGGTGTGCGATCTGCGTTGACGCATCAGATCATTCACTAAATCCGTCATGCGGGTGCCGGGGACCACCTGATTCTGTACCAGGAGTTCGCCTTTATCATTCCAAGTCATGTTAGGATTCTGTTTCATCCGTTGTAATACCAGGCCAGCTTGTTTCTTGAACGAGGCAGGTACACTCTTCAGCACTTCGTCTTCCACCCACTGTGGGGCTGTGAGGGCTACCTCACCCGGCTGTTGGAGCGGTGCTGAGGTCAGCGGTCTGTCACGTGGTGGTGGTGGTGGTGGTGGTGGTGCTGCTGTTGCTGGGGTAGACAGGGTTTTGTATTGGTCCATGAACCTCATGTAGCGTTGAAGCGTCTCATTGTACCGTTGTACTTTCTCACTGTCGCTTAACCCCGGTCTCTGTAAGATCTGTTGCATCTCTCCATCGAGGCTGTTTATGGTCTTCACCGTAGGTGGGACAGGGTAGGGTGATTGGAGGGTTTGCAGGAACCGTGGTTCGACGAGGACCATTTTTTTCGTGTGGTTCATTGTCGGCCGAAGAGTCCACCCAATACTGGACCCAACACGGAAGCGGCCAACAGTGCTAAGATGGCCCCGAGAAAGCCGCCTTTCTGTAACACCTTTTTCTTTTGTGTTTGAGGGACCCGCTTGTGGACTAGGGTTCGGAGACCTGTCTTATGCTCGGCCAACTTGGTCTTCTGAGCCGGAGTCAGTGGTACGTTGCCTTTTAACAGATTGTACCCGATCTCGCACAGACAGCGTACAAGGTCAGGGTCCGCGCCGCGTACAATGGTTCGGACCAACTCGGGTGGGGCCGTCTTCAATACACGGAGCGTGGGAGCGTGCTTCCGTACTCGCGCAGACATCCTGTACAACTAATGCTAGAACCCACAACTCTGCCCTTTTTATCCACCTCACAGACAAAGTCAACCCTGCTTTGGTATTCATTCTTTTTATTATTCCCCATCATCAAACACACAAACCCCAGCTGGGGGCGCCACTGTGGGTGTGTTTACATTATTTTTGCATGTACACGTGGTGGGTCTCTCCGGGAAAGATGCCGGTCCGTAGTCGAAGGTGGTCGGGGGTGGCTTGCTTGAGGTCGAAGAGCATATACCCGTGCTGAGGGTTGTGGCATCTTTGAAGGCTTCCAACGCAAACGGTGTGCGGCCGGGATACATTTGTCTCGCCAGGTGCAGCAGTTGAGTGGTATCTCTCGGGTTTTTGAAGACCACCAGGTAGTGGGCATTTAAGCTGATATTCCGATGTTCTTTGTTTTTACTGAACAGATTCTGCACAATGTAGATGATGCTGAGCCGTCGATGATGGCTGCCTTTGGTAAAGAGTTGGGTGCCCCGTGCATCCGTCTCCGCCATGAGATCATCCAGAACCACCAAGGTGTCGGGTTCCAAATCGGCCAGGTTAGGTAGGCCTTCCACGAACGTGATATGGGGCATTGCTGCATACGCTGCCTGCCATTCTCCATAACACCACACGACTCAGGCAATGGGTGGGTGATCATGCTGTCGGCGTGTTGAAGGAGCTTCCTGACGAAGTGCGTTTTGCCGGAGCCCGTCGGTCCTGCGATGACGCAAGTGAAGGGATGCTGCCACCGAGGGTCCATGGTTTGAGGTCTATCCGTTGTCGTGGTAACCCGCTCTTGTAAATTTCGTACAAGTGAACTGGAGTGGTGGCGGGTACAACGTCGGTCGTCGTTGTCTGTTCACGTTCAGAGATGGTGCTGGGGGTGGGTACAACGTGGGTGGTCGTCGTCGTTGTCGGTTCACTGTGAGGGATGAAATCCGGTGGGTCTTGAGACGTAGTAGGTGTACTTGGTGTAAGTGTAGAGCTCGACGTGGCTTGTACGCGGGGTGTGGTGGTGGTGGTGGTGGTGGTGACTGGGCTCGATACGACTGGTACTCTCTGTAGACCCGTTTCACTGATGGCTGGTGTTCTCAGTTGGTTAAGTAACGTACTGACATAGGCTACGTCGTAAAACACACCTCCGTACAACACACTCAGCAGGGTTAGCAATCGCACCCCAAAGCCCACTTGCGCTTTGCGCGTTTTGCGAGACGCTGTCTTCGGAGGCAGCTGCTGTTGGTCCATAGCACTGGGGTCGGACGTGGAATGAAGGAGGACGGCAGTGGTGTCTGGCTTTATAGTCGTTTCACCTGGTTGGCCGCGATCCAGGAATTGAAGGAACTGGGCCAGCCTTGCCATTTTACGAAATGAAACAGTTTGCCACATCGACGTTCCGTTTTCAAAATCTGCTCCACCGTGTAGTAGTCTTGCTGTGTTTTTACAACAGGCTGTAATTCCGTGTCGTAAAACGTCCCCAGCAACGTTTCGCCTTGGAGATCTTCCGGTTCATAGACTCGCCGCTGTCGGGGTAGGCGCCGTTTAATCAGGAAGTGCTCATCGCTCCAGTTGGGCAAGTAACTTTTCTCGAACTTGCCCGTGACTTTACTGATCCGTACAGGGTCGCCGACCTTGTACACCGCCTTCGTCGTTCGCTGCGATGGCCTGGGGTACAAGACACGCCGGACTTGGGCTTCATTGCGTTGGGTCACGGTAATGGGGCTCTCTCTATACTTCGATGATAGGCTCGATTGTAACCCCTCACCAGTTTCGGGAGAACATCGATGTACCGCCTTGTATTCTTATAGGTGAAATATTTATACATGCGGCCTTTGAATGTCCTGTTGAACCTCTCCACCACGGAAGCCTTGGTCTCGTTGTACGTATGGAAGAAAAACACCTTCTGTTTCTTGAGAAAGGCTTGGAACGGTCAGTTGAGGAATTCCGTGCCTTCGTCGGTTTGCAAATACAAAGGTTTGCGCCCGGTCTTGAAGATGTCTTTGAACGCCGCTATGAGATTTGCCCCCGTTTTCGTCCGGATGGGTACCACCCACGCATACTTGGATAGGATATCGATGCATGGTCAAGATATACCGATTCTCATCGTTGTGTTTGGCAAAGGCGCTCATATCCACCAAATCCGCTTGCCACTGGGCATCTATTCCTCCCACGATGACCCGGTTCCGTAGAAAATGGCGACGGACAGATCGATGTAAGGTATAGGTGTCTTGTCTTCTTAACCAATCTCGAACTTGGGCACGTTGTACCCCCTGGGGTTTGGCCGCTCGAGAGAGAGCCGACAATGCACTATAAGCTGCCGGACTGTCGGGACTGTAGTATAAGTTATCCAACACCTTCTCCCAGCGCTTCATGGTGACAAAATGATGATGGACCCTGGCTCTATCGTTTATTTATAACGGGTATATCTTGGGCTGGAGTTTCTTTCTGATTTTCTTCGTGGACTTCCACAGTGGCCATGGTCAATGACCAGTCCAACTCGTCTGATGACCGCTTGATAAGCACTTCATCCACATCCACCACGGCATCTTCCAATGCAGACCATAGATCAGGGTGAAGGGTAAAATGTACTGTACCTCCATCTAGCCGAACCAATTGAGCAAAGAAAGGGCCGCGTCGGATGTACACATCGTGACACAAGTGGATGAGGTCGCCGTCCAGTTCACCAGACAACACCCGTTTGAATTTGGTCCAGCCCTCCCGGGACAGACGAATGTGAGCCGGGCACGGTTGTGTAGGGTCCGTGTCTCCACCACCTCCTCCATGATATCGACCGTATCCGCATACACGTGCAGGAAAACCTCGGGGGTCAAGCTGAAATACGCCAGTACTATATGCTCCGTCATGGTCAGTACGTGAATGGTACCAGATTTCACTGTCTCTCGTATTTATAGGGAGAACCCCGTGAGATCAAAGGATCAGGTGGTCATGTCATTGGGCTGATTGAGTGTAGCGGGGTAATCAATGGCATCGTCGTCGGGTTCATGTAGTTGTTCATGGGGTTCAGCCATTGGCCCCGCGGCTTCATCACGGATTTTTTCTTCTTCTTCATCGTTCTGGCCCGTCATGTGTGTGTGGGTGGCTTCATGAGGTGACCCTGTCATTCCAGCCTCTGCGCATTCTATACATATAGTATTTTCTCCATCCGCTTTTTTTTCATTAGGTTCATCTAGTGCGTGTTCGATAGCATGAGCCCACGCCAACTGGTCGGGTGTTCGATCGTCGGGTGTAAATAACTGGTCTACAATAGGCACTATTTCCTCCAAGGCTGACCACAGAGAGGGCGTTAGCATCATACTTCGTGCATGGTCTTGGTAGCGACCCACCCATGAGAATAGGGAAGTACGGTATACATAAATGGCATTGTCCATGTGGATCAGGCGTCCGTCCAATTCACCGCTTAACACTCGTTTAAACTTAGTCCACCCATCACGCTGTAGTGTCACCGTATTCGATAAAGTCTCAGGGGACGCCCTCCAATCCCCGCCACTATCTTCCACCAGGGTCACATAATCTTCATAAACGTATAATCCCACCTGGTAAGGTGTAAGGGGGAGGATGGCTCGTAGGACGGATGACATGCTTGGTCCAAATGTCGAACGGTGAATGAGACACACTCTGTCTGACCCTGGTATTTATAGTGTCAATACCACAGCGCCAGGGTGAATAGGGCACAGACTAGTATGAGGCCAACCAGCCGGTGCTGGTTTCGGCGTGAGCGCTCGTGGTCCATAGCCCGAGCATCAAGGATGGCTGTCATAGTCCAGTAGTGGTGAGTGATGGCACGCCTCTCCATCGAGTGCACTCTGTGGAGGACCGCTTCTGTGAACTCGTTCAGGATCTCGCGTCGTCCCTCGTTGTCGTCGCCATCTGCAAACATGGACCGGACCACTGCTCGGTAACCCGTGAATGAATTCACCACGGTGGCATACTGTAAAATGCGAGTGGCATGGGGCTGGGTCTCCGCCATGGCTCTGTAGAAATGAAGGTGTGGGATGCAGAGGGACGTGTTTTATAGACCAGATGTAGCTCTACGGGTATAGTCCGTGATACGTACTATTCTGATGGGTTAGTCCAAAAAAAAGGGAGCAACAACAACAACACAGATTACAGATCAATCCTTTTATTATGCGTGAACAACATAGAAATGCATGTACTGACCTGTCTGTGGGAGGTTTCCCACAATGGCGTCCACCTTCGCGTCTTTTCGTGTACGTCCGTGTCTTTTCGTTAAAGTCCGTGTATCTTCGGTAAAGTCCGTAGGCATTGGGCAAGGAAGCTTTTTCCCGAGACCGAATCACCGCCAGACATGACTGCATCACTGCGGATGAATACATTCATATCAAGTCAGGTCAGGTAAGTCAGATTGAATACACCCCTTTCCCTAAAAATCAACTCCTTTTATACATTTTACTACTCGCGGCCATCTTGTACCCACCTCACACATTTGTACCCACCTCCCACATTTGTACCCACCTCCCACATTTGTACCCACCTCCCACATTTGTACCCACCTCCCACATTTGTAATCACATTTGTACCCACCTCCCACATTTTGGCACCACCTCCCACAGTGGCCTTCTCCACATTTTGTACCCCCTCACATTCCCTTCCCACCTCCACTGACTTTGTACCCACCTCCCACATTTGTACCCACCTCCCACATTTGTACCCACCTCCCACATTTGTACCCACCTCCCACATTTGTACCCACCTCCCACATTTGTACCCACCTCCCACATTTGTACCCACCTCCCACACATCACGCATGCGCACAAAACACACTTATGACGTCACACCAGGTTCTGCATACGCGATGCCCGAAATATTACGCCAATTTGCTTTGTATCTTTCTACCAACATGAGCAATAACAATTACGCCAAACCAGTTCTGACGTTTGAATAAAACATTGCAAGTTGGACTGTCGTTACAACAACAACAACACAGCACACGTTTTACTATTTGAAATATGTATGAGATTTCATTTCATGCATTTTGAACAGTGTCAGTTAGATGGTTTGATGGTGCGAAATAATTCAGTCGCGAACATTATCTCCATGCAAATTAATCGATGTTGTAAAACCAGGTATTTCACATTTGTGAACATTAATTTGAACTGGTGAATTACTTCCTTTGTTTATGCTATTATTGAACATTAAAAGAGTCTGATAACTTGGTGGATTATGTAAGATGACATTCATGAACATTCGAAAAGACAACACGATTTCATTGGATATACCATCATGAACTTTTATTTCAACTTTGAACATTCAAGGCAGTTTGGATTTTAAATTGTTGTGGTATGATAAACACAATTCCTCTTTCTTATAATGTTTGGAATAATTCTGATTTATAATTCTGTTTCGAAGTTTGACATTTAAAGTCTGAAAAAGGGGAGAGATGTAGTATCTATACGATCCGTAGCCACTTTATTCCGGTGTATAGATTCCGGTATGCAGATACTGGTTTTGTAATGACCCAAGAGTCTGATGTAATACAGCATGCGTTTATGAAATGTGATGCACTCTCAATCAAGTGTGTTCTAGTTTTATTTCTATATAAACATTACGACAGGTACTGCTGGGAAATTTAAATCATGGCGACTGAGAAAACGGGATTACTAAACACAAGGTGAGCTGACGAGTAGGCCTATACGGTATAATGCAGTCTGATATTTACATTGGGAGTGAACCAATTCACGGTATGTATCAGGAAAAAAGTATTAGCTGGGTTAAAAGGTAGCAATCGGACTAAAATTCCTAACTATGACATTCTCTCTATTGGACTATTGGATGGAGTTCGAAGTAATCATAATAATTTTTTTTAGAGATTTCCACTATATACAATGCAACCAATCAGGTGTCCTGATTCCCACTCCGTTTTGTGCATTTCACACATCTCTGGCCTAGGTAGCCAATCAACCAATCAAGCCAATACTCACTGCATGTAGTGTGCAAGTTTTCTGGCGATCGAGTTATCAACAAAGTGCTTCAAACGGAGATTAAATATCCACGCATAGTGGGTACGGGGTTTTTTTCGCTCGTACCGTACCACATCTGGATAATATGAAATCAAAATTCGGGCCCAAGTCCAATTTCTTTTCTGTTAAACCAGGTCGCCAGCATTGTACACTGGATGTATAAATACCCACCCACCATTCAAATATCTTAACGACATACTAAAGTTACATGGACTTTTGTATTCCACTTGAGAATATATCACAGTTTACATCTGAAGTCCGTATGCATAAGTCTATCTCTGCACGGTGTTAAATTGGTTAACCAGAGCATCAATGCGCACTGCTAGCAGAATGATATGACAACTTCACCACGTGGAAAAAAATCACATGACTGTATAGTAAAATGTATTACACCACGTATTAATATCTCGACTGACCGTGACCATATGTAGCGATAATTCAATATAATGTAAACAGAAAATTTCTTGAATTTGGTACTGCTGGAAAAATTAAATCATGGCGACTGAGAAGACGGGATTACTAAACACAAGGTGAGCTGACGAGTAGGCCTACGGTATAATACAGTCTGATATTTACATTGGGAGTGAACCAATTCACGGTATGTACCAGGGAAAAAGTATTAGCTGGGTTAAAATATAGCAATCGGACTAAAATTCGTAACTGAGTACCTGTCCTTTTCACACTTTTCTGAAAAAAAATGTAAAGTCAATAGACAAAGACAAGCCGCAGACTTTCATCGTTTATAGGCATCATATTAAATTCAGTGCACTGAACTAATGGGTCGGAGATATCAGTTGTTAACACATATAATCCAATTATCCACGATAAAATCTTTATAACAGATCGATGAAAACGAAACCAGGAAGTAAAGAATTATAACGGCGAAAGTGAAAGTACTTTCCACACATAACTCCTATTATAACTGGTCTAACATCCCTCCGGTCGCAACACAAATACTGAAAATTATTCGTACAGTTACAAACAAATTGTGTAATTTGCCTTCGATTACCCAGCTAGTGTGTGGATACTAGTTAGAATAAGTGAATTTCCTATCCACCAACATATACATGTGAGTATATTTACACAATAAAGAGTAAATCAACGCACAAGAATGAATATATCTGGGGGTTGTAAATTTAAATAAAGGTGCGATTATTATTTGTCCAGTTGTATTATCTGTATGTTGTGATGTTGGCAAATATGTTAAGACAGAATTCAGTCTCATTATACAGTTAGTGAATTTCCTTCGGACAATGGAAGTGATTATTAGAAATGATTGAGAGATAGTTCTTCTTCACTGTCAAGTGTAATAAAGTATTTGCACTACAAGTTAATCGTTTGGCAATACTATCTGTCCCAATAGCAGCCGCAGGTGCGTTGATGAGTAGTTCTCCGCCTGATTTGCGATTCGTTAATCTGGTCGCTTTCCTATCTCTTCAGACTAGGAAATAATTTTATTGATAACTGGACTATTTTCGACCTGAAGTTACCAAAATTATCATAAATGTAAGCGTAATTTTTGGAATAGTAAAATAAATTGATCTGTATTTACATTATTTAGACCAATAGATAAAACACGTCCCATACTGAATAGATAGGAAAGAGAAAAGGCGAACCAACACCACAAATCACGCGGGAAGCCATGCCTCAATCCACCTTCCGCAGCTATCGGGGCCGATATTATTGTATATTAAGGATTAGCTTTAATTATACTGCAAGTCGACACTAATAGACCTATGACTTTAAACTCTAACTCCAATATATATAGGTTGAGAATGAAATACGACAAGTCAAGATATATTCAATTAAATACGGGTAAATTTGCAATTAAAATAAATTTATACCAAAACTGCCGGTGCAACGATGGTCCAACGTACATCACGATGAGCCGATACTTTGTATACATGTATTTAGCATGATTTGTTTAGCCTTGGTTTGCTTTGCCCTCATATGTTGCCATTTGAGGGCCATGTGTGATTTGCTTTGATGAAAATCTTTCCCAGAACTGAATAAAAGCCGTGGCCTAATTATCTCCACATAAATATGTGTTCAGTTGGTTCATGTAGTTAACATTCAATAAGTTATGTGAATGGCGAAATATTTTGATAAATGCAACTAACGCTAATCGTTAGTTCACATTATCCGAATTTGAGCAAATGTGTGGCTTGTCTGGAATAAGGGAGATAACACTCCACAATAGAGGCTATCACGGAAACCAGCGCCATGTTGGATACCGGGCAAATCGACGGGGCAAGCGAGCACATGGCCGCCGTAAAAAATCAGCTTCCTGGTTTACCGTACCTGTATCCTTTTTATTCAGTTTATGTGGTTTCTCTCGTCCTTGCCATGTCGCTTTTGTAAATAAAGATCGCCATTTTGTTCAACAACACAGATCACGTGCCTTTTGTCCTGATTTAGATCGTTTTATCTAATAAATATTCATGTCAAGGGAGGCTCTTGTTGGCCCCGCCCACTTTAGAAGCCCGGGAACTTTGACGGTGGTTTTGTCCAGCATCGCTTTGGAGAAATTATTCAGAATTATGTGAGTAGTCTTGAGTGAAACAATATTACAGTTCTAATCTCTAGGATATTATCAATAAGAAGTAAAATTTTCAAAATATATAGATATTTTTTTATTGCCAAAAACGAGGAGCAAAATGTACCATAACCAGAGTGGAAAACGGGCACCTGCTCACTCTCGCTGTCAGCATCAGAGTACAGCGTAATTTTTTTTCAGAACTAGTATAAATTCTGACATCTGAGGTCTGGTGACCTGTTATTAATTAACCTAGGGACATTATGAATTAAATGATGAAACAAGCGCTGGATGAGCGCAAAGACCTCCGTCGAGGCAACAGGGTCCGTAGCGTAATACATCACTGAATAACATACGGCCGGATGCCAAGCTCAATTTTGCATTTGTTGGACGTTAGCTTCATCAATGGTAATTAATCTGGGATTGAGGGTTCCTCACTAGCATGTCCAGACAGGGATGTGAAAGTCACATTCCCAGCAAATAATTTTTGTTTGATTTGACGTGCTTGAAATATTGGGGTATGGAATAGAGTATATTGATGGAAAACCTGGAAAAGTGCTTGAGACATTAGGCCCCATCCCACCCCCACCTCCCCCTGAGAGGATCCCCTCACCCAAATCGACACGTTAGCGGCAGAAATGAGACACCGTGTGCCTAGTTGTTGTACCAACTTGCTTGTGATTTTGTGCTATAGGCCCAACACATCAACACTTCATATTTTGTATGTGTACAGTATAGCATCATCATTGATGAGAGAATGCTCTTCAAAACACACCTGATTTTACCGACACTTCGTTCTGATCTGTCTCAACATCATATGATGAGGATTCAATGCGCTCGGTATAATTTTGTATACTGGTGTTACAGGTCACCTTCGCCTTCACCTTACTGTATCAATGACCATGGACTTGTACATGTATCACATTCACATTGAATGGTGATGACTGATGAGAATATTGCCCCTATGGAACAAATGACTGAATTCCACGCAGCAAATAAAAAGTTCATGTTAATCATAAACAACATACAATTAGTAATACTATCAAATAATTATGTTTATTCCTTGTCGACATCAATATATTACAGGTAATATTATGACTGAATCATGGTAACATATATTCATGGGTATTTTTGTCTACAATAAACTGAAGAAGACCCATGCTGTTTATTATATTATGTTTTAAAACTTCACTTGCTAATCTCGATTATGTTGCTTATTGTGAAAATAAATGAAGTTATGAAATCTAGTATGATTGTTCATTGATCTCAAATTAGAAATATCTTCAGCAGCTAAAGTTAAGTCAATCATAACAATATATAACACCATGGTATTGTTGTAATATTACCCAGGTATTGATCTTTGAATAAGAATGTAATGAGATACATATACCTGTTCTTTGTGTTATTATGTATGCAGTTCATTCTGTATGTATTTTATACATGTACATGTAGCAGAATTGGAATTAAAATTTGAAATGAAGTCTGTTTCTAGAAGCTAAATCATTTTAGACACACATTCAAGTCCTTACCTGGTCAAGGGAGATAATTTTCACTTTTGATGATGTTTGTGAAGCATGCAGCAGGACTTCAACTTCCAAGGATATTATCCACACAATCCCATTCTACATGATATTTTTGCCATAGCACCGATAAACTAGGTCCCTTCATTTATGTGTTCTAGATCCAGGAGCTATTGGGAGCTGCAGGCTTTGTAAAAGTTAGATCCAATTATTCTCAGTGAAGCAATGAAATCCAGCATGGTTGTTTTAAGTTAGAATTTGGCATCCTTGGAAATGTCTGACCGATTCACACATGTATCACTCGGCAGGTGGTCATTACATGTGTAATGTTTATTTCCTTAGGAATCAACTGATATCCAATGGGGTGGAGGGCGAGCAAATCACTGGCTCTGAACTAGGTCATCAGTTAGTGTGTCCTCGAATAGGAACGATCGATACCCATATGAGCGTGGGTGAGATGGGAAAGCATGTTTACGCCGTTTGCTCTTTGTGATACAACTCCAGCCGTAAAGTTAGAAAATGTCATATGTATCTTTTTAAATGATTTCCTCGAATGAAACATAACAATCTACATCGAAGAGATGAATCAAATGATTTGAAACTTAATTTCATTGTGTAACAGTGAGAAGAAAATTAATTGTATAAACATTCCAAGCCTCATTGAACACAAGCCGCACCATATTTGATATGAATATAACGCGCGTACATTAGCTCGCTTGGACGTCGCTTAGTTAAATATGGACAGACACGCAAAAATCTCAAAATTTTCAAAAGCCACAAAAATGCCCTCAGCTTGTACAGAGTAAGTAAAAATACTTATGTACAACTTGATGTTTAGAAATGACTGTGTTGAGCGGTTCTATTCCCAACTTCTCTTTTATTCTATGTCATAGAGGACAGGGTTTGGTAGATAATTAAAAACTGTATTAACTCGGCTTCACATTTTAGAGAATGACTTTAATTGAGCCTAAGATGAAAGAGAAATACACTTATAAAAAAATCTATTTAAAAAAATATCTGTATATATGTTTGTATTAATTTCCATAATTTATTGAAAAAAACTATACGTAGACTTCGACCACCGAATATAACACAGGCCAGGCAACTGTGAGAACCAGTGAAAGATACCCATCGAGATGAGCGGATTTGCAGATAAACAACAACAACAAAATTGCACTTTGTGCCTCACGAGGCCCTTCTCCATAGAGTGCATGCCAGTTATTTTTCTAGACTACAACAACAACAGTTTTTGCCTGTATCACAGTCCGAGCTTCCGATTACCCTTCAACCTTACCCAGACGACGGATAATTTTTGACAGATTGTCTGGCTAGGTTGTTGATCGGATTCACAGATCATGAATTCCACCGTGACGGAATCACCGTTCGGAAGACTTTTTCTTTATTCAAACTTGAAAGTCATGTACTCGGAAGTTCCGTGGTCATACCCATGTAGTTTCAAGTTTAGTTTGCTATTCTATATGACATCTGTTTACGGATCCATGAAAAATCTACAGATGATCCAGCATTTAGTAAATCATGCTTCGAAATGTTCGTGACGGAATCACCTGAAACGGACATGACTCTTGACTAGTGTTGCTTGTCTATTTTTTTGCTGCTCTGTTTCAATCTGACTATTCTTATATGACATCTCTTACTAACATACAGTACCCAAGGATGATAAGATTTTTTTCATCGTGAGAAAAACGCGACTGGATCATCCCAGGGGTTAAATCTAGTCCGTGACGTAATCGACAAAAAATCGTGATGGAATCACGAGTGCGCTTTTTAAATCTTACGGTAAAAGTGCTTTATTAATTGCACATTTTCTTCAAAAAAATATTCCTAGAGTGAATTTATCTCTTCTACTTAGAAAATTAAAACTCTGACCTCTTATTTTTACTAAGGTACAGTGTTTGGGGGAGTTCCGAATCACTTTTCACATCCAGACTGCTAGCGCTTGTTCTTTTACGAGGTGAGAGCGACTGCTGGTCTTATATTCTAGGGAAATCTGTCGTCTATAATTGTACGTAAAGAAATCTTCAATCGGACTTGTCAATCGATGAAAAAATAACCTCCGCTTCAGTGCACCAGCGCGGGCAGTTGCGCATCATTTTGGTGAGTTGCGGATCACGCCATCTAGCGGCCGTTACAGGCACTGCGAATGGAATTTTTATAGGCTTGAGGGGCCATCTGCTAATCATCCATAGGCCAGTGAAACCCTGGAGAAGATTTCAATGTTGTCTTAATTCTTCCCGCCCTGTGAGCGAATATTCAACTGTTGCAGTCCAGGCACAAATGACACGCAGATCTAGAGTCGAAAATGTTCTGAAGTATATTTATCTTGGAGCGAGCCTACAAAATTGCATTGTAATCTCAATTTAATTATTTTTTAGAACATTTTAGGATACGATGTCTGACAATCATGGAGGGCGGGCTAGTGAACTTTCCTGTACTGCTCCATAACGACAAAACAGAGGAAGCGGGAACTTCGTGACTTTAAAGCTTATCATATTGGAGTCATTTTAGGACTTGGCCGAGCAGAGGATCATGGCTAAATTCAAAAGGCGGCCGTGTGGTATCTCAGAAATTCGGTTTTTTTCCAGCCAGTTCTGTCCATTTCTTCAAATTTTTCTGGCCTAAAAGTACTAGAAAGTATTTTATTGGGCAAAAGTAGTTATTCTCTACTTTATTTGGTAGTTTATGAAAGAAAAATCGGAAAATTAGAATTTCGAAAAATCAGTCCAAAAAATAGTCGACAAATGGCTGACGAGATGACGTTACTCGACGTCATCATAGCGTTCATCTTAAGCTTTGTTACTCTTTCAGGTAGAGCTTGAACAGAAGATACTGTGTGTTATGTTGCAGCGCTCTAGCCCTATGGATAGCGAAAATATATGGGTTGACTCCCTCCCCCCCCACCCCTCACCTGCGATACACCCCAAATCTTCCAGACCAGATAGTGTTAATAAAGGGACATCCAGTTATTGAACTCGTAGAAACCTCGCTCAGTGATGAACAATTTTATTTATATAAAACTTTCTATATTGGAGTAGATATGTCTGAAATTATTGAATATGATGATGTAATATCGAAAAAATGATTTGTTCACCAAGGTTTGGAATGATTCGCGTACATAGTTCCGGTTACAAGGATATTGTCATTGATTCATTTTTTTTTTTTTTTTGACAATGCCATGGATTGACCAATCTTCCTTAAAGTCGGTTTACACCTGTTGTATTAGTTGTGAGACGGTCCCTTATTCACCGATTTCAAGTTATGAACGGCGCTTATTTCGTTGATTCGGAATTGACATCTCTATAGCGCCATTATATTACAATGCTGGTCAGTTAACATTTATCGCAAATCACTAGATATTTTGTTTGGCCATTTAGCAAGATTCTGTCATTTAAATAAATACTGAATATACCGCCTAAACCCACCTTATTTCGCGCAGATTCACTACTGGAAAAATCGCACGTGTTTTTCGACTCTGTGGCAATTTGTTACTGTACAGTACCAGAAGTATTACGTTACCGAATTGACCGGAAAAGAAACAATCCAGGTCCGTTGTTTGACATTCATTTCAGTCCACAGAAACAGACGTTCCAATAAACCTAAAAAGTTTTAATCAGATAATTTACTTCAAGAAATATCAGGCATTAATTAGGAAAGTGATCCGCAACTCCCCGTGATTCGGAACTCCCCCAAACACTGTATACAGCTCCCGCCACATGCATATCTTTTCTGCAGATGTTTCAAAATAGTATAGTTTTCAGTAAAGTGCAATTTTTCTTCTTTGACAATTTAGAATTTCCCGAGTTCTTCATGTTCAAAAATTGCGGGAAAAATATTTCGCTATTAAAACACATCTTCTCTATTATTGGCGTGTTCCCGGAGATCATAGGAAGCGAATACATGTAGAACAAACAGCATGCTAATATAGGGTCTACGACAGAATGTGGAGTGAATTTTATGCGAAAAAGGGCTGTTTAGCAATGTCCGTTTTTTCCGTGGAATTCATGAGATCACGATTGAAGTATCATGGGAAGATATATTTTTCCAGTCGCTATCTCCCCCCCCCCCCATCTTCAAAAAAAAGGAAAAGAAAAAGCCGAGAGAGCGCCTCGTGAGGCAGAGTTATTTTTCCAGACTACAACAACAACAGTTTTTGCCTGTATCACAGTCCGAGCTTCCGATGACCCTTCAACCTTACCCAGACGACGGATAATTTTTGACAGATTATCCGGCTAGGTTGTTGATCGGATTCACAGATAACGATTGAAGCATGGGAAGATATATTTTTCCAGTCGCTATCTCCCCCCCCCCCCAACTCAAAAAAAAAAAGAAAAGAAAAAGCCGGGAGAGTTCTTCGGAGTTTTACGTTTTTGACCTCTGACTTTGAATTTGACTTCTCACTTCCGACTCGCATCCTGGTGAATGACACTCGTCCTTTATCTTTTTGCCGATTCAGAGATTCTCGTGGAAGTTTCCAATTATACTATCCGGAATGCGAGTTTTTCTTTCGTGAAAATTTACTTTTTATGAAAGCGCAGGTTTGTCTTCGTCGCATACCGGCCATCTGTACCAGCGCGAAGCTATAAGTACACGCGCGAATTTAGTACCCTCGAATTAAGAGACCCGGTGGAAGCACTGCAAAGGATACACACCTTTTGTGACGTAAGCATTCAATTGTGTCCAGAAACTTTTCAAAATTTCGTCGGGAACCATAGCAATCCCTATTGGAAATCACACGAGTCGTGGGTTCCCCATATGACAATTATTTGGCGGGAGATATCACGTTGCGCTCCTAGACCTCCGTCTGATCGACGGAGGTAAAAAATGATATCTAGCAACTGCACAGTTTCGTGAAATACTGCCAAATATTTCTGCCACATATTTCGGAGGCTCTAGACGAGTGCGACAGGGGAGTGGTGGGGGGAAGGAGTATGGGGGAGACTATAATCGTACTGTTCATGTAGGAAGTTGGAAATGGAATTTAAAAATGAGGGATTTATCAGCGGATATAGCAAGAGTAGACATTTAATCTTAATCATATGCAACTAATTTTTCTGTCAAACAAAATAATGATTCATCAATTAACGATTTCAAAATTAAGAAATAAGCAGTCTTTTTCTTTTTTCGAGTGTATGCATATATACGGGAGACTATATCTTTTCTGATATTATTATTATTATTATTATTATTTTTTATTTTTTGGAGACGACAAACCCAGCTTGGACAATTTTCTCTACATCAGAAATAAGTGAAAATAAAAAAGATTATTAGAAGAGAAACCTGAAATTGCATAATTTCTAAAAGAACGAAATACAATATTCCACGAATTTGAATCATAAATAATTTTGATCACATAAGTACGGTATATGAATCGTTTTTATTACAGTTCACGAGCAATAAGATGGGCAAGAGTGATAGATGTTGTGTGGGAGGTTGTACAAATGATAAACGCTACGGAGATAAAATTGTTGCCCGTTCTCATGTGGAACATCTCCAGTTCCATGCTGTTCCGCGCGATCCAGAGAAGCAGAAAATTTGGGAAAGAAATATAAGAAGGGGAAGAGACCCATTCCATTTGGGTAAATACATGCTGGTGTGTTCCAATCATTTCCCGGACGGCAAACCAACAACTGCTATTCCTCATCCATTACTTTTTATGCGACCATGGGAGAGTAGCAAGAAGTCACCCCAAGTACGTCCGAAAGTTCAAAGGAGACCGAGTCAGGAGACCAAACCGGCAAAATCAGTGAAAGGGAGGGATGCGAATATATGTGTTGGACCGGGTTTACAATTTGAGCAGCTGACCAGAGAAGCTGACGTCCACTTCTACACAGGGTTTACTGGAACTCTATTGTTTTTACACGTTTTCAATTTTTTAAGGGCCAAGGCATCAGCTATGCAGTATTGGAAGGGGGAAAAGCAAACAATGGGAGAAACGGCATCAGAAGCCTTATTAGAAAAAGCAGGGGAGTATAAACGGCCTGGTCCGAGACGAAAACTGTCTTTGGAGCAGGAGTTTCTTCTAGTAATGATGCGATTGCGCCTGGGTTTGCTGGAACACGACCTTGGATTTCGATTTTCTATTAGCCAAAGCCTGGTCAGTTCAATATTCGGAACATGGATCAAACTAATGAGACGTGAATTGGGTTGGCTAATTATCTGGCCATCTAGATTGGATGTCCGAAAAAGTTTACCAGCCTGCTTCCGGAAATGGTTCCCTAAAGTTAGAGCGATCATTGACTGCACAGAAATGTTTATTGAAACACCGTCTTCCTTGGATAATCAGGCAGCATGCTGGTCAGAATACAAGCATCACTGTACTTTCAAAATTTTAGTATCTATTACACCTACCGGTCAAATTTCATTCGTCTCAAATTGTTATGGGGGTAGGGCCAGTGACCAGTTTGTTGTCAACGACTCCGGGTTTTATGGGCTTTTGGAACCGTTTGATCAGCTCTTAGCCGATCGGGGATTCAAAATTAGAGACGACTTGCTGGCCATCCAATGTTCAATTGCAATTCCTCCGAGCACACAAGGTTCTTTGCAAATGGTCGCTGATGATGTGAAACTCACCTCACGTGTCGCCAACGTTCGTATATATGTGGAACAGGCGATTGGAAGATTGAAGTGGTATAGAATCTTGCGCAACGAAATGAGCATCAGCTGCTTGGGACTGGTTGACGACATCGTTGTCACTTGTTGTGCACTGTGCAACTTGTTAGACCCATTGTGCGTTACTTGACTGTTTTATCGAAGAATTAACGACATGATTAACTTGAGCCGTCCGTTTGGGTAATTTTGCATAAACCATGGGTAAATAAATGACCCAAGAGTACACTCTCAGAAATATTCAGGGAATAATCCTGAATAGATCAGGCTGTACATCCACAACTCAATTTCAGGGATTCTACCTGAAATCCAGGGATAATTTCCTGAATTTCAGGAAAATGATCTCTGAATGAGTGGATTTTCCCTGAAATTCAGGCAAATTTAACACCCTGATTAGTATGTTCCCGGCCCTATTCGGGCATTCATGGATGATATACCTGAATTTCAGGAAATTATTCCTGAATTTCAGACAAAATCCCTGAAATTGAGTTGTGGATGTGCAGCCTGATCTATTCAGGATTATTCCCTGAATATTTCTGAGAGTGTAGTCGTTCAGAACGGACGTTTCCCTTAAATACCTTGTCAACTTTTCTCAGAGCATTATAAGAACTGATAACACCAAATTATTTTCTTCGCCCAAATGAACTTCGTATAGCCAGCGCGGACGCGAATATATAGCTTCTACAAAGGAAGACAATTGAAGAAAATGACAGCCTCAATCTGGTGTATACTTTTATTCGTTCTTGTTGTATATACCGTATTTGCTATGAACGTCTCGCTGAAAGTGACGTAAATAAATGTCACCATTCTCTGTCAAAATATATATGGGGAAATTATATACCAGGTTAAACAATGGTTATGGAAACTCAACATTTAACTTACAGGTTCCTGATGTTAGCTGGACAGTATAAACCCAGATTATATAATTACGAACATTGAAATTTATACAAAGTAATTGATGCATGAGTTTTCTGTATGTCGTTCAACTTTTTGTAGTGTATATAGAAGAAACTATCAATAGTATAAATTCAACCTTATATTTCGTAACTATATATAAGGAGTAGTATATATTTGAGAGGAAAAAGTCAGCATTTGAGCATATATCAGGAGAAGTATATATTTGGGGGAAAAAACAGTCAAGTCGACTGTTAATGTACGGATAAAGAGTGATGTTTGGGGGATAAACTGTAACTGTTACGTTTTGTGAAGACAAAAAATACTTAAATTAGTTCTACACAAAAACTGTGTTTCATACAAAAAGAAATATTGTTTTATGCTCTTTTATGTCCACTCTCAAAAGTGACAAACAATTGTTGGAGTGGGTACTTTGAGTCATCCAGGTGATACTACTAAAAAAGTGTAAAACTGATGAACTGGATAATAATATGTATTTGCGATCTTACGAGTAGTAGGGAAAGCGTAAATCTCCTAGCATTTTTCAGGGGGTGGGGTGAAATGCGGAGGGCGGGTAGCAATATCCCATGTGAATATCTACGTGAGCGTGGCGTTTTGAGTCTGTAAATGAGGGGGGGAATGGGAGACGGTTGGGGGGGGGGGGGTAGATGACGTCACGATCGGGTCACATGGAGTCTAATCTAATCTAATAGATTGATTTTCAATTGGAATAGATTGGACACTAATTCCAATCTAAATATTTAAGAGAGTACATTGCTAATTAGACACCGTAAGACTCAGGTACCCATAGTGATTCGGAATGTAGTATGAAGTCGGAATATCGATAGATTGGATTAAAGTTATTTTCTGCTGTAAACCAACTCTTGTATGTGGAGATCTGCTTATCAATTAATACCAAATGAATTTACAAAGAATACTAATATCTGACCCCGTTTTCGGTTAGAATAACTTTCCAGTGTTTCCGATGCATGGGGAATGTGAATTAAAATAAAACCCTCACCACGCCTTTCGTCATCATTAATTCATTGACATCGTTAATTTTTATACAATGATGGAAGATGAATGCATTCCTAACATCGCAATATTATATGCTGACGAGAATATATACATCGGGGGTTCGTCACATTGGGATATTCCTTCCCTAATAACATGCAGACGGGCGGGGAGGGGATAGTAGTATATAAAGCGAAATTGAGGTGTAAAAGGGGCGATCCCCATCTTACATTTTGTATCATCCCTATACACAAAGATGACGTGTCGTCATTTTTACGCTTCAATCTGCCTTTTATATACTACTGAGGAAGCTTCCATACTCCCTATAAATGTCAGAATAAACCAGACATTTGTCACCAATTCATGTACATCAATTTAATTTCGTCCTAAAGCGATAGCTGTTCTCATTAGAATGATCAGATGTTTTTTTGATATCGACCGTATAATCTCCCGATGTGCGATTCAGTTTAAACGCGATGATACGGAGATAGCACGATCACCCAGTTTATATTACTGTTCTTTTGATTCTTGCGACTCTGAGCAAGGTGAACACACCCACGATGCGCCAATGTCACCACTGAAGGCGACACAGTCCCAATGATGCCAAAGCAGACACTGGTCACAACAAACACTGTTTTCACCTGCTTTGGACATTTCGTCTTCTTCTACACACGGACTGCTGCAAACTGGACAGTAAAATATGGTTCTTCTGCCTAATAAAACCTTAACAACATAGTTCTTATAAAACAGGACGAGTTTGGTCTTTACTCTGTCCCAGTAATTTTGGTCGAAAAGAACTTTCTCCACAAACAACGAACAGTCGGTCCAAACAACGAAAAAACTTTGTTCACATTTGGACATCGCCATCTGCATCTGCATTTGAGTGTAATATTTGTGATTACGCTTTAAATGAATTGAATCGCCATCTTCAGAAAGGAAATCTACATCTTTTACACACGATGCTATGTCTTTCCCGGACATTTGTATTCCACGGTTGATCTACCGCAACATTTACAGACCAGAATGTTGTCCGGGCTCGCTCCTAGATACGGTAGCTCACCAGAAACACATAGATCCACAGATACCAAACGAGCACAATCATGCTTAACACATTCTTTCTTATAAAACTCATCCCTGGCGTCTTTCTCATGTTCTCTACCATATTTGATGGCCTTGACTCCCTCTAATGACTTACCACCGCCAACTATATCACCAGTTAAGCTGGAATATCGAACTTTTGTATTGCAACTGTTCAGCAATGTATTGACCTTAGTGAACACAGAATGGGCTTTTGATGCGGTGATGCGGCCTAATCTTTGTTCCGCCCACAAAGAACAATCTGCCTGTGAACGAGTACCTTGTTCTAACATCTTTACCTTATCTTCCGAAAAATATAAAGATTCCAAAAATCCTCCTACCAATGTTGCTTCATCCTTTCCACCATTTTCAGATGCGTACCTGGATGCCATTTCAGGAACAGATTCAAAAGCTCTATTTACAGGGTTCTCCACCTGAGAACTTAAACCGGTAAATACAACAGCGGATGGAGAAACAACACTCAGCTTTTCTAGGAAAGAACCAATATCATCTGCATTAACACAGTCGTTCCCTGGCCTGCGGGGATCAAACTCGTGCATAAATGAAGACGTCCTTTCTCTCGAACTAATGTTCTCTTTCCTTTTACTGTATGTGTCTGAGCGGAAGACCAAATCGGCTATTTTCTTGGGAACAACATCTTTTTGTGTGCTTTCGTTCCATTTACAGCTTTCGGATGTACAAGATATTTTATTCATATCGTGCGCAATCGCGAACTCTACTTTGTGCAGCATCGCTACGACATGGTTACAAGTTTGACTGAATCCAGCCGTGCAAGTACACCAACTTGTAAGCACTGTCCCATCGTTGTTTAAGGCCACCCACACCTCTCGAGGTTCGTCTCTAACTCGTTGTGATGGTGTAACGTGCCCTTTCAAAACACATACTTTGTCGTTAACCTGTGACGAGTATATGATGCCGACAAACCCGCTATTAAAATAGGAATAAGCCTTGGACGTTTTATATTTCCCAACATATGTTGTGTCGTGTTCCCGTTTTTCCAAAATATACATAAAAATCTTTCCCATATCTACAAGGGGCCACTTTGAGACTTCTTTTTTCCACTGGTCACTCGAGATTTGTCTGGGATCTGGAATGTTATGGGCCCTAACCCTATTCTCGTACTCTGTTTGAAGTTTTTTCCTGTGTTCCATCTCATTCACTTTCACTGGTAATTTCATTTCGCATGCAGTGAATGCCCTTGCAACCAGTTCGCATTTATTGCCAGAAACACTGAGGCCACGAAGACTTAAATAGTCCTGTAGTTCTCCCACACCTAATTGCAGGAAATCACTGTGGTCCGTTTTGTCGGCCATTTTCAAGTTTTCTGTAAACAAGATATTATAATTCTGTTAAGATATCGGTATGGCGCGTTTTCTTTCAGCTTTATCAAATATTGAAATTAGTTGATATCTCAGCTCCAAAATTTAATTTCCAAACGTGACGGAGTTGGGGTAACGGTAGGCCCTACTATTACAGCTTGGCAATGAGCCGATACTCCCAGTCCTCTTGACCCTCCTTCAATAGAGAAATTTGCACTATAAATAATTTGATGTTATTTCTCGTTTTATTAATTCATACATGCCAAAGACAGGTCAATTAATTCAAAATATCACTAGGTTAATTAATAACAGGTCACCAGACCTCAGATGTCAGAATTTATACTAGTTCTGAAAAAAATTTACGCTGTACTCTGATGCTGACAGCGAGAGTGAGCAGGTGCCCGTTTTCCACTCTGGTTATGGTACATTTTGCTCCTCGTTTTTGGCAATAAAAAAATATCTATATATTTTGAAAATTTTACTTCTTATTGATAATATCCTAGAGATTAGAACTGTAATATTGCTTCACTCAAGACTACTCACATAATTCTGAATAATTCCTCAAAAGCGATGCTGGACAAAACCACCGTCAAAGTTCCCGGGCTTCAAAAGTGGGCGGGGCCAACAAGAGCCTCCCTTGACATGAATATTTATTAGATAAAACGATCTAAATCGGGACAAAAGGCACGTGATCTGTGTTGTTGAACAAAATGGCGATCTTTATTTACAAAAGCGACATGGCAAGGACGAGAGAAACCACATAAACTGAATAAAAAGGATACAGGTACGGTAAACCAGGAAGCTGATTTTTTTACGGCGGCCATGTGCTCGCTTGCCCCGTCGATTTGCCCTGTATCCAACATGGCGCTGGTTTCCGTGATAGCCTCTATTGTGGAGTGTTATCTCCCTTATTCCAGACAAGCCACACATTTGCTCAAATTCGGATAATGTGAACTAACGATTAGCGTTAGTTGCATTTATCAAAATATTTCGCCATTCACATAACTTATTGAATGTTAACTACATGAACCAACTGAACACATATTTGTGTGGAGATAATTAGGCCACGGCTTTTATTCAGTTCTGGGAAAGATTTTCATGAAAGCAAATCGTTAGTTCTCAGTTATCTACCCTTGCCTGGTTGCATTGCTGGCAGGATGCTAGAGTTGTGCCCCCCGATGTAATTATCACGTGCGTGAACCAGTTGCTCTCGTGTTTCCAGCTGTAAGCAGCTATCCAAAACTCAGTCATAGTTTGGTTAGCATAACAGCAATTTGCATTCGTTCATAACCCGCCCACCCTCCCGTTTCAATATTGTGAACTTCGAGTTGCATGTAATTTGAATCTGGTATCAGCTTTTGGGAGATTGATTGTGTGTCGCTGGTTCACTGGCCGCGTTATTGTTTATATTTGCAGTTATATCACAGTGCGCTTTGCGTGACATACCGTAGGTTTCATTGTATAACCCATGCATTGTGCATAATTATCCTCATCTCCGTATCGGACGCTTCTTCTGTCAATTTATAACTCGCCACAACAGTAATGTAGCTATCGCGCGCCAAATACACCTTCTTGTTTCATAGAAAGTGTGACTTGTCGAGGAAACGAACGAGCCTCTACATATTATACCGTTTATTGTCTGGCGGGTTAGTGTGCGGTGAAGCAATGTTGCTTCAACAGAATTATTAGATGTTGAAGAATTTATCGTTACGGCTTGGTTATTCAGATTGTATATATTTATGGGTATGTGGTATTTTCATGGGGCAAATATTGTTGGATTTATACTATAGGCTAATTTGCATATGCTAATTGTGCTTTCCTTTGTAGCCATTGGAAAGGGTTCTGATCCGCTAGGTTGCCCAGGGGATTGGGGGATATATATCTCATGTCAAGCTTCTATGTAGCCATGGGAGTTTGTTGGTTGGACAGAGATATTTCCCATGTGGGTATACTTTGTATACATGTATTTAGCATGATTTGTTTAGCCTTGGTTTGCTTTGTCCTCATATGTTGCCATTTGAGGGCCATGTGTGATTTGCTTTCATGAAAATCTTTCCCAGAACTGAATAAAAGCCGTGGCCTAATTATCTCCACACAAATATGTGTTCAGTTGGTTCATGTAGTTAACATTCAATAAGTTATGTGAATGGCGAAATATTTTGATAATGTATATTAAGGATTGGCTTTAATTATACTGCAAGTCGACACTAATAGACCTATGACTTTAAACTCTAACTCCAATATATATAGGTTGAGAATATAAGTCAAGATATATTCAATTAAATACGGGTAAATTTGCAATTAAAATAAATTTATACCAAAACTGCCAGTGCAACGATGGTCCAACGTACATCACGATGAGCCGGGGGCGGTTATAGGTTCTATAGGTTATCTGTGCCAAAGTTCGACATGTCCAGATAACGTGAGATACTCCATGGCTAGATCATTTGTGAAACACATGCAGTTTTCCTGTTCAGCTGATTGGCCAGTGAGGTATTCATGCTGGACTATTGGATGGAGAGTAAAACCTCACAAAAGGTGCAGCTATTGCAGCTGTTGTATCTGTTGGATCAGCTTGAGGTAGCTGCGATGATTGCGATGAACTACCGATTGGCGAGTAGATCCCCATAAAAAGATACAGCTGCTAGATCAGCTTGAGGTGGTTACGATGACCTAATTATCCACTTTTATTGCAGGTGTTTTGTAGGGTATGTACAATATAGTGATTACCAACTGGACGGTTAGTCGAGTCTCGGAAGGTGCACCTGCCTGATCGCTTCAAGTAGAACCTCATAAAAATATACAGCTGTTGAACCAGTTTAAGGTTGTCGCGATGAACTACTGAATAGCGAGTAGAACCTCATAAAAAGGTGCATCTATTGGATCAGCTTGAAATAGTCGCGATGACCTACCGAATAGCGAGCAGAACCTCATAAAAGGTGCAGCTGTTGGACCAGTTTAAGGTAGTCACGATGACCTACCGAATGACGAGTAGGACCTCATAAAAAGGTGCATCTGTTGGATTAGCGTAAAGTAGTCGCGATGACCTACCGAATGGAGATTAGAACCTCATAAAAAAGGTGCAGCTGTTGGATCAGCATACGGTAGTTGCGATGGCCTACCGAATGGCGATTAGAACCTCATATAAAGGTGCAGCTGTTAGGCCAGCTTGAGGTAGTCGCGATGACCTACCGAATGGCGAGTAGAACCTCATAAAAAGATGCAGTTGTTGGACCAGTTTAAGGTAGTCACGATGACCTACCGAATGACGAGTAGGACCCCATAGAAAGGTGCAGCTGTTGGATTAGCGTAAAGTAGTCGCGATGACCTACCGAATGGCGATTAGAACCTCATAAAAAGGTGCAACTGTTAGACCAGCTTGAGATAGTCGCGATGACCTACCGAATGGCGAGTAGAACCTCATAAAAAGATGCAGTTGTTGGACCAGTTTAAGGTAGTCACGATGACCTACCGAATGACGAGTAGGACCCCATAGAAAGGTGCAGCTGTTGGATTAGCGTAAAGTAGTCGCGATGACCTACCGAATGGCGATTAGAACCTCATAAAAAGGTGCAACTGTTAGACCAGCTTGAGATAGTCGCGATGACCTACCGAATGGCGAGTAGAACCTCATAAAAAGATGCAGTTGTTGGACCAGTTTAAGGTAGTCACGATGACCTACCGAATGACGAGTAGGACCCCATAGAAAGGTGCAGCTGTTGGATTAGCGTAAAGTAGTCGCGATGACCTACCGAATGGCGATTAGAACCTCATAAAAAGGTGCAACTGTTAGACCAGCTTGAGATAGTCGCGATGACCTACCGAATGGCGAGTAGAACCTCATAAAAAGATGCAGTTGTTGGACCAGTTTAAGGTAGTCACGATGACCTACCGAATGACGAGTAGGACCTCATAAAAAGGTGCAGCTGTTGGATTAGCGTAAAGTAGTCGCGATGACCTACCGAATGACGAGTAGGACCTCATAAAAAGGTGCAGCTGTTGGATTAGCGTAAAGTAGTCGCGATGACCTACCGAATAACGACTAGAACCTCATAAGAAGATGTAGCTGTTGAACCACCTTAAGGTAGTCGCGATGACTTACCGAATGGCGAGTAGAACCTCATAAAAAGATGCAGCTGCTGGACCAGCTTGAGGTAGTTAAGATGAGCTAATTATCCACTTTTATTGCAGGTATTTTTGTAGGTTATGTACAATGTAGTGATTACCAACTGGACGGTTAGTCGATTCTTGAAAGATGCACCTGTCGGGTCACTTCAAGGTAGTGACGGTGTCAGTGACACCGTAGCACTTCGGCCTCGCATTCATCACGATGGTCCAGTTAGATAGATGCGGCCTTTCAGGCCACGGCGTGGCTACGGAAAAACCTGCATTTGGTGGTAAACTTCAGTGGTGCTATACAAAATAGATATTTTCAATTAAAATATTTAAAATTCCATGTATTTGTTTGTACTTGTAGCCAGCCTGGATATGCGGGAGCAGCTCCGCCCGCTGGAGCTGCCCCTCCGGCCGGTGCTTACCCTGGTGGAGGCCCTCCCCCTGCAGGTGATTAGTTGGACCCATTTATATTAATCGCATTCGTAAATGTATATCATAAATTCAACAATGGCTATAATCTCAGCGATATGCATTTACAGTTGGTGTATAATCACTATAGGCTAACCTATTTTCTTACTACCCAAGAGATTAACGTTCCGTTAGCTACGTTTTCAATGTTAGCATGAATAAATTAGACGTACAGTACAGAGCAGAAATAACTTGGACAAAAACCTGGAACGCGATTCCCTCGTGTGCAAATCGCGATTCCCTCATGTGCAAATCGCGGTTAAAATAATGCTACACTAAAAGCTAACACGTCGAGTGGAGAACAAGAGCGCGACTGTGCATGAAGTTGCGTTCCATGTTACGTTATTTCTTCCCTGTACTGTATGCATGCGCAGAGCGTCAAAATTCTGCAAAAACAGAATTGAGAGCAGGTCATCAGATCTCAGTGATTACTTATCAATTTCGTACCAAACTTGGAATCTCGGAAATATCCGTAAAAGTGTCCGTGGGAAAAGGCTTTGTTCCCGCATGTTGCTTTGAGTGTTTTTCTTTCATGCAGTTTCTCAGGGAAATCGATCGATGACAATTTGTCGATAGATACCTGAGACACTCCCTGAAAAACACAGACAGATGCAAATGAGACCAAAGATAGTTTGCGCCAAAACTGCAAGTGGCATCGCAGTAAACCTATTAAATTTTGTGCTAGATTAATGTAGAATTTGCGGAGATCTGGTCACCCACTAGCATCTCTGTTTCCATACAATATGGCGGCTTAGAAACGCGACTCCAAGCAGCCTGTGCTTGTAGCTGTTAGATCGGACTTTCTTGCACTATACAATTCATGAATCCAGATAAAATTCTCAATGAAATCAAAGAAATCAATGTTTTTGTTAAACAATTTTCGAGCCCGGTACAATCGTTAAAACGCCATGACTCAGGTCTGTCAACTCGGCTAGCCCAGTTTTCCAAAAGGGCAATCTGAAGAGCCCACGTCAGCAACCACCCCACGGTGCTCACTGATGTGCGATGTCCTTACCTCATTATTATACACATAAGCTTATTAAAATTCATAATAACATAGAATCTAGATCGACATGCAAACACCATATATATAAAGCAAAGATGGCACTGATTATTAAGACTCTCCTCAAGCATAGCAATACTTACGTGTAAATCTGGATTGAAAATTCTCCAATCTAATCAAAATTAAATCCTATCTGCTCCCCATTTGGATATGTCGTTTGAAGGATCAAACAGGTTTGCAGTAACTCGAGTGTCAACCAATCCTGAGAAAGCTTCATAGTGCCTTGAATGGAACATTAATGATAGAGAATTTTTGGATGGCTCAGCCGAATTAGACGCTGCGCTGTCGGGGTGTCTTCTCATGTTGCTGTGGTCCCGACATTGTGGCACCATAATACAGGGTAGATATATGGACTGGTCTTTGCTGTAAACATTGGGGTAAACGGACACGGTGACCCTATCTCCCCTCCCCGACTGCAAGTAGATTACTCCAGAAGCGACCATGATGTCAGAATGCCATTAATATTCATGGTATATGGGCGCTCAGAATACCAAATTCAAATGTACGATTGGGGAGCATTGATAGGATATTAATTTATCAAGATTGGTCAATTCTCAGAGCATTTCCTTGTCTTATATGCAGCACTTCTAAATGACAGCCAGGCTATAAGACAAAATGAAATCGCAGTAAAGGTTTTGCGAAATGCACCTATATAGATCCAAAGGACTAATATCTAACAAACGATCGTTCGTTTTGCAGGCGCTGTTCCGGGAGCTGTTCCGGGAGGTGCTCCACCAGACGGGGCGGCGGCTCCTCCTATAGAGAAGATGGACGCAGTGTCGGGTTACGAAAATGTTGGCGTGAGTGGAGGTATGAAAAACCAAACCTTGTACATTTAATACTGTAATTCATCAAGTGTGTATATAATGCGGCGATACCATGAATAAAACAAGTCACATGTGGTTTAATCCATATTAAATCCAAATATTAGTATATTTGCAAAATCATATATAGGCTCAAAGGGTCATGGTTAAATTCAAAATGGCGTCAAGGAGGGGGTCATCATAAAGTTGCGTTTCATTTCTCTTCCCTAACGAGGACATTGTTTCGGGCATTTGGTATTTAATGTTTTTCTTCATCTTGCAATATACTATACACTAATGCTACATATCATTCTTTAATAATGCGTAATTTAAACTCTTTTTCATTTCGTGTTGCCTTAATCTGTAACGTTCTTTTGTAGCGTTTTTACCACCCCCTCAAATCGACCAGTCCGCCATGGCATCTGGACCGCCTGAAAATAGAGAGTTTAAAAAGTAAGATGTCACAATCGACCAATATGCTTAACCACTTCATATCTTAAATATAAAGGAACAAAATTCTTGCAATCTTTGAGTCGTTCATTTCTGTTTTTCTCTCAATTTGATATAGTTGGAAATATGTAAGCTTTTTTATAGTATAGAGATCAATGTGATACAATGGCCCACAGATTTTCACCGGAAGCTGGATTGCTGCATAGTGAGGCTTATCCATTGCTATTACATCAATAATAGAAAGTCCGATTAAAAACATAGCTAATACCGCAATTGATATCATTTCCCATTATAATGAACAAAAGACGAGGTGACCGGTATCATCTATATTATGACGTGGTGACCGGTATCATCTATATTATGACGGGGTGACCGGTATCATCTATATTATCATATCTTTATAGATTCTGTTTGTACTCTAAATGTAGCAAAACTCGTAACGTATCAGCTAAACTGTCCATGGTGTTTGAATGAATACACACGCATTCCGAGCGCTACCTAATACATATCCTGTGTTCGTTTTTCACACGACCAGAAGAGTTTCTTTGGGAAATTTAATTTCTATGACTGAAACAGCAGTTGGGCCGGAAGCTCAGCACAAAAATCTATTTCGTTTTATAAAATAAAGGACAAAAGTTGTAAAAGCATTATATGATGCAGCATTGAGTTATAAACCTTTTCTCGTTGCGCATCTCTGTTCTTCTGGTGAAACGTATTTCTGTCCTGTAAGTATTTTAAGGACAATGTTTGACGTTATCGCCTTCCTATCACAGCGTCCCTTCAATAACTGAGGAACAGGCGAGAGACGCCCTTCTACAATACGTCAGTGAAAACTGCTGTTATGGGAAAGGAGCAGCCCAACAACTCAGCTTCACGGATCTTATATCGACAAGTGCCTTTCACGTAAGGTCCATTGCTATTATTTGTTCATCCCGTTAGAACTTAAATGAATTATTTTAATCCGCAACAGATTCCCTTCATGACGGAAAACATATAGTCGATACCTGCACTTTGGTTGATTTTTAGTCCAGAGATAAACGACATTTTCCATAAGAACAGACCATATGCTACTGGAGACTTCCACGAAACCAGATATCCAATGAAATTTTGTGATTGCCACTTTGTGATGTTGGCCAAGTTAACCAATCAGCTTCCGGTTTTCCTATTGTCGTATTTTACAAGACTCCTATTAGCTTTATTCTACATCGGTGATATCAAAGTTGAATTTTCTTCATGTGCAGTACACACTGGAAACCTTCACAGAGGCAAGAAAGACGGCATGGGCTTTTGAGCCCTTTACAGGTATGTTTAATTACTTTAGCTACACACTTCGGGAAAATAGGCGCTATGTTGAACCCGTATTGGTCTTTGAGTGAGGCACTGAGACATTTATTTTAAAACACATTTGGATAGTGACCAGGCTCCAGGCATTTGAGCCTCAAGATTAAAACTCCAAATAAAAATGACGTGACAAATGGGGCCATGTTGTGCCAATAAGGGATGTTCTCCCAATGAACCTAAAGCAATTGCAAGTTATGTTTCTGATAGAACCATCTGCGCGAAACCAGTCAATTAAAATCTCGACAGAGATTTGTCTGGGCCTTTTTTTTGTTCCGGTATACGCGTAGATTGGTCTGTAACTGACCAAGTTCTCCAATTAAAATTGGAAGAGATACCGTGATGCACTGCTGTATGCCTGCTTGGATTTTGGTTCTAATCCTGTCTTATCCAATCAGATTCTACGATTGCCACTTGCTGTTGATTTTATCGCAGTTAACCAATCAACTGACGGAACCAGCACTTCTGGCTTATCTTTTAGTCCTATTGTGCAAGCCTCCCATTATATACAGACGCGGAACACTCGATGTTTGATCTGACGCTGTTATGATTTACATGTGTGATACGGATTTGATATTTTTGGAACATCATGATGTCTTGCTGGCATCATTGAAAACTGTTGACCGCTTCTGTCTTGCTGGAAATTAGCCTGGTTTCATGTATACTACGATTTATCCTATTAATTTCGTCCTAAGGTTATTATATGAATTATGGATTACGGACGCGAAAATTCTTTAATGGACGACGGCTGAATATTGAATGGCGGACTGGACGCTTGTATATTACATCACTTAGCAGAAGTTGATTAACTTAAATAAAAAGCCTTGACAATCGAACCAGTGAGTTCGTGAAAATCCAGTAACGGTACCTGAAATTATACCCTCTCGGGGCAACAAGATGGATCTTCGCATATATGCTGTCAATAAATTACATGCCATGATTACCTTTCAAGGACAAGCGGTTGACGGTCCACACAATGGCCCGGCCCCGGGGCCGTGGGATATCCAACTAAACCCTCCTGGACAATTTGCAGATGCCACAGCTAAAATCGAAGTGCCCCATACTGCATCTGTAAAGGTAGGCATGTCATGGAGGGGACTTGCATGATAGCCAATTAGTTTCTGCGATTACCACTTCTTGTTTGTCGATATAACTACATCATCTCGAGTCAAGGTTCGTCTATCAAAGCCGAGTATACGTACCTGCATTATGGAGGTTGATATAACTAGCGCTTCCAGTCCGTCTGCTGGTTATATTCTGTACAAGAACTAAATACAAAGTAACTGGTATTGGTTCATGCTAGTTATCGGCTCGATTAAATTCTGTTATAAACCCTACCGGGCAAGGGAGGGTGGGCGGATATTATGACCCTCCGCCTACCAAACTTTCTTCACTATCTGCTAAATGGCCGATTCACATACCATTCCGAGCAAATCATGGGTAAATTCCACAGTTGCCTGGCCTGTGGGATATTGGATGGTAGATGTCTACGTATATTCTCTATGTCATAGAGGTCAGGATATGTTAGAAAATTAAAACTGTAGTAACTAGGCTTGACATCAAAGGGAATGACTTTATCTGAGTCAAGATGAAAGAGAAAAACATTCAGACAAATATAAAAAAAATATGTTTGAAATAAAATTAATTGTCATAATTTATTGAAAATATACGTAGACATCTTCCATCCAATATTCCAGAGGCCAGGCAACTGTGGTAAATTCTAAACTTCCATATGACGACCATGAGTTTGTGAAAGGTGTGGTTTTAGTCATTACTTTTCGTCATCAGAGTGGCCTCTTGCATTTTCGTCAGTTTTCCGGGAGAGATTGGTCCCAAGCAAAACAACAGCCCCTAGCCCAAGGATTGAGGAAAATGGTTTCGGTATACCCAAAATCTCCCATTGACCTCATCTGGCAGAGAGCTTTTGAAGGGGGGACATATATAAGCTATATAACATCCTGAACGCGAGGATGAACACACTCTCATTCCAGGGATATAATTTGACTACCCAGAGACTTGTTCAGTTAGAAACTCTTCTACTGTCTTTATATCAAATTAGAATCCATCGGCTCACTCAAGCTATTATCACGAATGTCCAGTTATAGCAGAAGTTCATTACTACTTGATGAACTTTTGGTTATAGGTATGATATGAACACTAGTTGATAACTGTTGTCTTTGTTTCAGCCATGTCACCAGTGTGCAGGTATAGGACGAGTCCGTTGTGATCATTGTATGGGAGATGGTGGGGTAAGTAAGTTATGAACGAATCAATGATTAAAATATTTCAATTACCTCAATTTCCATTCCAAATAACCGAGATATAAAGATTTAACTCGCCATGGTGTGTACGTTTTCTGGAGCATTATTGCAGTTTTTATCCATTTTATTTTCCATAGATTTCACCCTCTTGAGTTGATGCTGCAACTGAGCGAATAACACTCGATAGCGGAATAAAACTATTGAGCAGGACACTCGTTTTCGAAATGTCATGTACTGTTGCATAGTAGACAATGTACAGCAGAAGTTTTCTGTTACCGAGGATTTCTATTTAAATATCACCCATTCTTTTCGTATACAGTCGTATTGTCACACGTGTAATGGAACGGGTCGAGAGTCCTATTATGAGGACGGCTGTCACCATCATCGTGTGTGTAACTGGTGTAACGGCACAGGAAGGAAGAGGTTTGTACAATTTGTGCATGTCAATATATAAACACACTCCCACATCTGAACATCGTTAACTACGTCGTTAACCCTGTATATAGTACACCAGGAATAGGCACCTTAAACATTTTGTTCTGTAAGTCTTTAAAAGTTGCATATCGTTTTTCATCCAGTGTTAGTTAACTGGGCTTGGCGCTGAGCAACCCCCAACAGAATTGTCTTCCTTGTTGTCATGTCTCATCTGACATAATGGGAGACAAATCTGTTTGGCTCAAGATTGGGCACTGAGGTCGAAAATTGCTGTTGGCGCATGTGCACTGAGCCAAAAATTATTAATAAATACAGGAAATATATTCACTATTATACCGGACCAGACAGAATAGAATAACGCTCTTTGATGTTGGGGAAGCCATACGATATTATGCATGTTCGTTACTGTTGTCTTCTTCTAGGTGTTCACATTGCAGTGGTCATGGACAGATCACGTGTAAGACATGCGCTGGAAAGGGAAACCTGAAATGTTACATCAGGCTCACTGTGAACTGGTATGTTCTACATTATATCTCGGTATGTCGCAGATTCAATATAGTTAGTTGCTGCAAAAATCGTGCCTTGTTAAGGACGATAGCAATCATATCACCCAATTATGAGGTTGAATAACGTAGATTGGAAAGCAAAGATTTCACTTCATTTTGCCTATTAAATGGTATATTGCCAACACACACGGTGCGAGGGGTTCGGCTGAGTGTAAAGGAGAACACTGTTCTCGCGGCGCGGCGGCGTAGCGATATATCATATCGCCACCAGAGCAGGCCGCGATGTCATTAGTCGTTATCTGATGCTCCAATCTCGATAAAGATATAGACGGATAAACCCTATGATACCAGTTGACATACCAAAGTTAACAAATTGAAAACCCAGTTTTCGATTCGTAAACCCAGGGTTTACTGTCGTAAACCATAGGTATACGACGAATCGAAAACAGATATTTGAGAATTATTGGACATTAGGCCTTCCATAGACACCATCCGAATGGTATCACATATGCTGCTAGTATTGTTCTGATAAGTAGTTTATGCACTGACGGTATTTGCTGGGTATAAAAACGGCAAATAAATAAATAAATAAATAAATAAATAAATACATATGACAATGATTTATTCGAACGCAATTATGGCTGATTCCAAAAGTATGCTTCGCATATTTTTTTCTTGTAAATATCCAAACATCGCCACATTGGAATAGTATACGATATTTTTACAACAAACAAAAATAGGCATTCTGTTGTTTTTTACCCCTCGGGCAAATTTTGCCCGAAGGGTATTGTCGTCGTCAGCGTCGTCTGTCCGTCTGTCTGTCTGTCTGTCCATCTTTCTTGTGAACACGATATCTCAAGAAGAATTATAGCCAGGCATTGTGAATTGATACCACATATGTATTGGGTGAAGGGTCAGAAGCCTATTAAAAATGACTGACCTTGACCTATTTTATCAAGGTCAAATTCTAGTATTTGCTATATTTTTTGAAGAATTGAAGCTAGGGTCTCCAAATTCATATTATATATGCAACTCGTGATTGACTAGAAGTCTATCCCAGTTGACTGACCTTGACCTATTTTTTATAGGTCATATACTGTTTATTGTGATATAAGATGAAGAAATAAAGCTAGGCTTTCCAAATTAATACTATGTATACATCTGGCGAAGGTCCAGAGGTGTACTGAAGGTGACTGACCTTGACCTATTTTATCAAGGTCGAATTATAGTATTTGCGATATTTTTAAGGATTGAAGCTAGGGTCTCCAAATTCATATTACTTATGTAACTGGTGATTGGCTAGAAGCCTATCCCAGTTGACTGACCTTGACCTATTTTTCAAGGTCATATACGGTTTATTATGGTCTAACATGAAGAAATATATCCAGGGTTTCAAAATTGATACTATGTATACACCTGGTGAAGGACCAGAGGTGTACTGAAGATGACTGACCTTGACCTATTTTATCAAGGTCACATTTTAGTATTTGCTATATTTTTGGAAGGATTGAAGCTGGGGTCTCCAAATTCATATTACTCATGCAACTCGTGACGGCCTAGAAGCCTATCCCAGTTAACTGACCTTGACCTATTTTTTATAGGTCATATACTGTTTATTATGGTCTAACATGAAGAATATAGCTATGCTTTACAAATTAATACCATGTGTACATCTGGTGATGCTCCAAAGGTATGCTGAAGATGGCTGACCTTGACCTATTTTATCCTTGACCTATTTTATCCAAGTCAGATTCTATTTAGTACAATATTCTATGAAAGATTATATCTACATTGTGCAAATTTATATCACTTATGGCTGGACCTGAAGACTAATGAAGAATATCACTGACCGTGACCTATTTTTTAAAGTTCAAATTCTATATGTTAAGTTTAAGATCTCGAAATTCATGTTCCCTATGCGATTAGAATTGACTTGAAATTTTTTGAAGATGGCTGACCTTGATCTATATTTCCAAGATAAAATTACTTGATTGGATTATAAGCTTTTTAAAAGAGTATATTTAGAGCTAAGAATTCGGTCATGCTCTACCAGAACCTCCGGCCTTGGCAAAAGCTGAACTACAGTCAACCCTACAAGATCACATTTTTGTTATCTAGTTCTAAAAATACACTGATGATGTTATACAATGCATGATTGCTGGGTGTAGACAATAACTGATAGCCGAGGGGTATTGAAGCCCATGGGCTATTTTTTTATTGATGTCAATTTCTCTCCAGGCATAACCATGTTGGCGACCATATTGTTGAGAGAACTCCCTTACCTGACGAGCTGATCCGCAATGTTAGTGGTCAGATTGCCTTCGAGGAAGTGCAGCCAATGGTAATTGTCCATTCAAATGATTGAATCTATTTTAGAAATTTAGAAAGTTGACTACTTCCGGTACGCGTCGTCCCTTCCAGACGGGGATATCATCCCACATGAGAGACCAAAACGACTCTCAGGTAAGCCGGAGCCATCTTTGAACGCCAGCTCCAAAGCGAGGCGCGCATTATGCACTGTAAAAAGAATGTGTTTTGAAACACGACTTCATGGTTTGAGAAAACCAGGTTTCGGTATTTCAAAACACTGCAGCCTGGTTTTAAAACTTGTGTGTTTCGAAACACCGATGTTTGGTTTTCCGACAACTTGACGGTTTACAAGCCACTCCTTCTGGAATTTCGAAACACTATGGTTGGGTTTGAAGACCGACGTGTTTCAAAAAACAACTTCTCGCTTTCCCGCAAACTAATCCGAGTGTGTCGAAACACCACAAAATGAAATTCACTTTTTCAAGAAACTGACACGTACCGGTGTGCTGCAGTAGAGTGTCCTGGTGACCAGTGTCCCATTTCCTATCTTTACTGTAGGCGAACAGTCACTGTCCCCACTCGAGCGGGAATGTTGCCCGAACATCTGATTGGTGGCTGAGATATTGCCCCAGCGATGTGGTTGTAAGGTCGATAGGACCGGATGACCCTGGTATGCCACATTGGAACATCGCGTTACAGAAATCAAAAGATATTTCCCATATGTTTACTGACTTGTGATCTCTACCGTGTGTCTAACGCATATCTTTCATTTATCTTGACTTATTTATGTGACATCGGGAATGTCATTCAATTAGAAACTTTATTATTTTCTTCGCGTTACAGAAATTAAAAGATATTTCCCATATATTTACTGACCTGTGACCTCTACCTCTGTAAATATGACTTGCAAAAACTGATGCTTCTATAACCAAAGATAATTTGAATTGATATAAATTTTATGGCTCTTTTTATTTTGGTAAAATTCAGGTTTGGCCAATAACGCACTTTCCAGACCAAGAAGTGAACAATGCGTCAAAATCTTTGGTTCAACAACATTCAACTGCATTCGCTTCTGAACGCCAATTATTACAGGTAAGCATGTGGGAACCTACTCTGAATGGATTACATTATCTTCCAGCGCGGGATTCCCAGATTTTCAATTCACTACAAGACGGTCATTCGGATGTTAAATTATGCTGTAGCATATAGGGTCAGATCGGGCATTCCCTATTTAATTACGGTTATTATGAACCCTTTTAGCACTAAATACTTATAATTATAGTTGATTGAATTCAGTACAAGAGTTAGTCACTGTAAAGTCGTCATTAATCAAAATAAATTTTGATTCGATTCCATTAGGGGTTTTTTTTAGCCTCTCAATCATGATCCTCCAGCTTCAATCCCATAAAATCATCACCTTCTCTTTCCACATTTTTTTCTACACAGTTAAATAAAGATTTCTTGTTTTTGTTCATTTTCAGCGTCACCGCGTCCGAATAGTTCCCGTCACTGAGGCATCGTACAAGTATAAGGATGGAAACAGCAGCTTTTTTGTATACGGCTTTGAACATAAGGTCCATGCTCCCACCTATCCACAAACGTGCTGTTGGGGCTGCACCATCCTGTAGATGGCGCTTCGATTTGTGCCTTAACTATAGCTCCCTGTCCTGTATATCCCCCGCCCTTCCGCCCCCAGTAGATACTTGCTGTAAGGATATATTGTCTAGTTCATTGCGCACCTGGAAAAACCCTAGGTCTATAGACAGATTGTTTTATCGAGACTTATATGTATGAGTTGTCTCGTGATTCTTTCATGAAGCATGCACTCCTCCTCTCTCGTACATCTTTGATTGCAAGCACAATAAAATGAACTTCGCAGTCCTCATTCCACATTGTCTAATAATCTGACATGAAATAAAATTTTCATCCATCTTTCCACGAAGAAAAGTAAGAATTTTGGAGAAATAAGATGAAAATTTCAGATGTACTCTAGGTAGCCGCCATTTTGAATTTACTCGTAATAATAGACTTAAGATTACCCCAATAACATAAACTAAAAAGTCATGATGGAGTGTCAGCTCTCATTTTTACCCCTCGGCCAACTTTGGCCTAGGGGTATTGTCGTCATCATGTACGGCTGTCCGTACGTCCGTACGTCTGTACGTCCGTACGTCCGTCCGTCCGTTACCGCGATATCTACAGAACCGTTTCATGCATGACAACCAAACTTGTTACATCTATTTATCTTCACATAAATCAGAAGCCTATCGAAAATGAGTCATCTCGGACAATATTTTGCAGAGTTATGCCCCTTTTTACAAATAAAAATCCATTTATGATTTGTTATTGTGATAATTTCATAACCGTTCCATATACAACATCCTAACGTGATACAGTTGTTTCTCTTGACCTGAACTAGATGCCTATCGAAAATGAGTCGTGTCAGAAAGTATTTTGCAGAGTTATGCCCCTTGTCTAATAAAATCCACTAATTCCTATGTTAAATTTGCATATAATTTCTATATCATGTTTGTATACTATCACATTTATTTATTGATTGGATGACTGATTTATTGATTTATTCTCTTACACAATGCGAAGAACAAACGTATATCTATAGTGTATGTATTTATTCCAGAAACAAATTAATTTAAGGGGAGGAAAAGTTTTTTTTTTTTCAAAGAAAGTACACTTACAATACCAGGGGTAAATATTTCTTCCCACAAGCCAATCAATTTGTAGAGACACCCTTACATTATAATAGTTGGGGTTCAGAGCCGAGGGGTTTCGATAGCGCAGCTTCATGTTTTCTGTCGTTTTGAAGACGAGAGCAAAAAACCCAAGCCGGGTAGTTTAATCTACTGTATCTCGCGAACATAACCGAGACTTCAGTATCTTTCGACCTCACTTGTGCTAACTATTCCTTCAGAAAATGGTTTCTATAGAAAAAATTTCTTGTTTTTCTCGTTATTTCGATAACAAAGGCGGCCGTTGTATCTCAGAAGGTGATCTTCGTTGGAAATATGTCATGGAAGCTAATTGGTCACACTCACAAAACGTGTATAGAATGTTGCTTGAAAATGTAAAGTAATCCTATCAAATTTGTCTGATAGTTATATATATATATATATATATAAGAAATAAAACTACACAAAATGTAGAGTTAGAGCTAAACTGAATATTGCTCTGCTAAACCGGTTTCGTCCATTTTATGGACTTTTCAATAGCAATAATAAATTTATTGATATGTTAGGCTATATATACATATAGTTGCCTTGTAGTTGAACATGTTAAAACGCATTTTTATATACTACTTGTACATTGGAGACATACATATTTACAATATAATGCAGTAGACAAAAGGTAAAACAGTTTGATATAATCCGACTGATATATAGAACCAAACAGAACATTAGATGACATGTCCGTTGAGGCAGTATTGCCTGACAAGTCCAGACTTGATAAATACATGATTAATTTTTACAGACTGTCTGACATCTCCTTTTTCAGTCGATGCATGCATAAAAGAAATAATTGTTTCAATTCTACATTTCATATATCAATAAAGGTATTATTAGCAGTTTAATTCACATTTGAACTTCCGAATGAAGTACTGTTCCTTTGTCTGTCGCCTGTCTGTCGCCTGACTGTATCATCGGATTTCATTTTATAAAACGGAAAAATAGTAAATTTGGTTTCAATATATATATATATATACCCCTTATGGTTTTATTTACCATATCCTGCTGACCACGCTTTACAAGCTGTGATAATAGGTGACGTATAATTACTTTTTCATATGTATTTATTGATAATGTAATTGTTGCGATATTTTACCTCCCATATTGCAACTATTTTTTTACTCAGTGCGGGTTTAGAGCAGCGAAAATTTAGGTCAGTAAAAGGGACAAACCAAGCCATTCACTGCTGAAGGAAGCATTTGCAGTAGTGAGCGTACGTCTCGAGTGAAATTTAATTTCCTTCCGCGTCGTACAGTGATCGAGCATTGAATTGGAATATTTGATGGAAATGGTAGTGTTACACACACCATATAGGCAGCAAATCCCAGTAATATGGAACTAATGTGTTCTTTGGGCTCTTCGAGAGACTTTGGACGATTGTTTTCATGGCCACATGACATAGCAATAACCCAGGGACTCGCGCCTCGAAACATACCATCTTCATACTTAAGTTGGCTTCTCCGTTCACACTTCGAACTAGCCTTGATATATCAGCCCACGGGCTCTGTGCAAAAGAAGTTATAAATAGACACGAATGTCGTTGACCTCGAACCCATTTGAATTTCGAAATGAGCCGTATGAGTGGGTTGTTGATTGGCCGTCATATGTATATGTATATATTAGGAGGAATGATGTACCTACTGAGAGAATATGTCTCCCTCACTGGGTATGTACTGATTGGCTCATCTCTTGTCTCTATATGAAATTTACACCTCATATTTGAATGCTTTAGGTGATCTGATGTATCAAGGCTAATTTAAGAGTGAACGAAGAATTCGACTTGTATATGAAGATACGAAGAACGAACTGACATGAAAGGCTTTTCATTTTCCCCATGACTCAATACTGTAACTATATTCCGTTCCCTATGCTCGACTTGTTGGATGAGTTTCGATAGTTTTATGTTAGACTAATTTCTCGTACCGGCTAGACTGCGAAAGAGATTTCGGAAGAATGTACATAAAGTGTACGTAATTTTATGTAATGTGAAGTTGTTAAGTAAATTTGCCATTTTTGTTTCCATTTCAACCGATTACCATTCTTTGCCATATTATCTGTGCATAACAAACGATTTTCACCGGAATAAATTGATAAACAAATATACGATTACTTAGAACTTCTGTTATGTCTCTTTCACTTGTGTAGCATGGTTGGCATATATCATATTGGATTTACTTCAATAACACCATTTCTTCAGAGATTTTCAGGCGAAAGGATCCTCAAGTCTATGTCAAGGCATTGGGAATATTTGGAAAATAAAGATACCCCCAAGTTGTTACCGCTGTGGTGAATGTACCAGCTGCAAAATTCACTGTACTCTACTTCCGCAGTGCTGTAATCTAGGCATATTGAACACACCGACGACGGGACGTTTTCCATGTTATGCAGATTAGTGGAACAACAACCAGAATAATTTAATAAGATTGACCTCCTCGCATGATTTTGCTATCAATGTATTATAACTACCTTTCATATCTCCTTGGTTCTGGTTCTGGGCAATCTGCATGTTTTCAGAGAGGAATAATTGTTATTCATTCTTCTTATGGTTGATCATATAGAAATATCAGCGATTTTGCACTGATAAACTATTTCACGACCCTGATATTCCAGAATTCCGAGACTCAATGCCTTGAAAATACCTCTAGTATAAAATAAAATGTAGTCGTTAATCGAACAATTTTATTGATAGCTAATAGTTTATTTTTGGCACTTCAACCATACCTCACCGAATCCTCCTCACCTTAGCGTGCGACATATTTTGAAGTTTTATCGGTATGTACATGGCAGCGCCATATCCACACGTCGTGACCTGAATTTAGCCCCAGTCTGATTTCAACTGATTTCAACAATTTCCGTTATCAACTTCATCATAATTTGTCTACACTTCATAGAAGTTTATATATGTATCTATAATTCCGTGCTGTTCGGCTATGTTCGTCCTGCAAAACGGCGTAGACCGATCGGTGGCTAAGTTCAACTACACAGTGACTGTGGTCAGGAAGTAGGTTTTTGTCCTGCCTCAGTTATGCCGTTGTCCGAGCGTAAAATCAGGACTCAGTTATGGCAAGAATATCTGATAAGAATACGCGGATAGGTCCACTCCACTTCATTCGCCTTTTCAAGTTAGTGCCTGACCTGGAAATACGTGACAAAAATTTAATTGACATCGCTCTTACATATTTTTCTGGGGATTGGGCCGAGTTCCACCATTTTTGTCGGGTTTACCAAGGGTAAACCCTACATTAGTATCACTCTTCAGTTTTTCTTTTTTCTTCTGCACATGTGTAGTTTTGATCTCCTGCCCGGAGACTGTTCTCATTTGATGCCCCTTACAACATTCATAAAAAAGTATCGTTCTTCTGTCTGACAGTCATAAACATATTTACAATGCACGGTAGCTTGTGCATTTAACTTGATAATGTGAACATTATCGCAGTAAAGTTGATCTTTCCAATTTCTTTTAAAATTTGCCTTTCCATTCTATTTTATCCGGTATCATTTGTTACGGCGGGAAGGGTCATTCTCCACGGTCCATTCTCCACACCCGATGTTGATCAGATCTATCGTTGTTCAGATCAGGCAGTTCGTCTTTGAGCAGTGATTGTGGTTAAGTTTATTATTTATCACAGATGAGTTCTTTTCAAAAGCTTACTTCTCTATAATGTAGACAAATTCGTAATTATCTGATAATCAAAGTTGTGCGTCAACAACCTGACTGTGTGGGGAGTGATAGCACACCGACAGGCGACATTGACCGTCCAGTCTTGAAGAAGATTTTTTTTGCAGGAAATAAATGACGGTGGAGTTGATATATCTGGGGGTGTTAAAAGCGAAACAGTCTTGGAGCTGAAGCAATCTTGAGTTGATCTATTTTGCTGAAAACGGGAGTTGAAACAGGTATTGAAAACAGGAGTTTGAAACAGGTGTTGAAACTACGGAGCCGTAAAAGGGACATGGAAATTATTTTTTTCAACCCCTGAAATTTTTTTCTTCTTCTTATTAAGTCGTTATAACGACTTAAAAAAAAAAAAAAAAAAAATGGGGGCTGAATTTTTTTTTTTCCTTCTTATTAAGTCGTTATAACGACTTAATAAAAAAAAAAAAAAAAAAAATGGGGGCTGAAATTTTTTTTTATTATGTCGTTATAACGACTTAATTGACCAATGAAATTGCAGCATTAAGTCGTTATAACGACTTATTAAGTCGTTATAACGACTTAATTGACCAATGAAATTCCGTCTTACTTCTGCAGCTTTTATTTTGTTAACTGACACCTCCCCGGTGAAACAGCGTTTAGATAGGCACTATCAAGGGCAGATCTACGGGGGGTGGGGTCAGGGGTCCCCCCCCCCCAATTAGACCTGTAAAAAAAATGAGAGAGAGATCAGCGAACCCTGGAATTTCACGTAGAAATAATATCTTGAAATTATATCTAAAATAAACGAATGTGGATTATGTAATCAGAGTATCTATTGATATATTAAACAGACATCTATTTATGTGGTTTGTGAGCGTACTATATTTCGATGTTGAATATGAAAACATTATGGCTACGAGCGCTCCACGTGTGAAGTGTTAGTCCTGATTTGTATGTGTTTTACCAGAATGTCAAATGGGGGCATAAGGTCTGATACTTTTCAATATCGATGCGTGCTTATGCGAAACAAAAGTGAAAGTTAATCTACATACATTATGTTCGATTTATTTTGTTTTGGTGCATTTTGACGGTATATTTTCTGTTTGTTTTGAATGAACATTAAACCGTTGCTCGATCTGGAGCTCAGTTCCCACTCTCATGTTTTTGATTGCATGGGTCTCTCCATTTTTCATAACTGGATGTAAAACTCCATAAGTTCAGTCTTGTTCAATCTATGAACGGCTCTCCCAGAAAGTGTCGAATTTACGCATGCAAACGCTGTGTTGTGGTGCATTATGATAGTAGGATTACGGCATTTGTATCACATGTGTTATTCTCTGCGAAAATTATCAAAACTATAATCCAGTGTTTAGCCTCTCAACCCATCCCACCCCTCTCCCCCGGCTCCGCCGTGCCTGAATAGGTGTTAGTAAAATCCGTCTGCATTTCACATTTTTTCGCTTGGCTGTTTAGGAGTGGACTACAGCTATACCTATACAATTATCAGCATGTCTGACCCATTTTTAATTCTTTGAAGTGAGCCGCCATACCGCTCGAGCCAACGCTACAAGCTCCTCAATTATCTGTAATGGTTGGTGGCGAGCAAAACAATTTTAGCGATATTATCGGACCAACACAGAGAATCCATGTGAATTGGCAGGTTTGGGCATAGAGTCATAGGGTTGCCTTTTAGTCGGCAGACGCCGTCAACTTTTCCCACCTCTATAGCCTACATATCTCTCCAATTTATCCAAAGTTTATTACTTCAATGGCATTATCAGACTTCATACTGCATATCTAAACGCTGTTTCACCGGGGAGTTGTCAGTTACTAATGTCAGTTATCATTAATAGTATCTGTGTTCATGAAAACTGATCGTAGATATATTAATGTCGGAAGCCATAAAGCATTCTTTAGCTCGACTACATACAAGAGATATCATTCATGGGATGTTTCTTTGTTTATAGAGTTGCTTGAATTTCTCATTAAAAATATCTATGTGAAATTTGGCAACACAATATATCAGCAGCATATAGGTATTCCAATGGGTACTAATTGTGCACCCCTGTTGGCTGACCTGTATCTGTTCTCTTATGAATATGACTATATGCAGGCGCTTTCAAAAACCGATCCATTCAAAGCCCGTTCCTTCTCATTCACCAAACGCTATATAGACGATCTTCTCGCTGTGGATAATCGCTATATAAATGACGCAGTGAAGGATATATATCCACCTTCACTGGATTTGAAGGAAACTACAGATAGCCCAACAGGCACATCTTATTTAGATCTCTATCTCTATAAAAATGAAGCGGGCATTCTCTCTCGTCGACTTTATGACAAAAGAGATGATTACAATTTCGACATCGTAAACTATCCCTTTCTGGATAGTAATATTCCAGTGGGACCTGCATATGGCGTATACATATCTCGCTTAGTAGCATTTGCTAGATCCTGTGTTAAATGTGACGATTTTAATCAACGTCACAAAACATTGTTGCAGAAACTTATAAAACAGGGCTATTCCACCAAGCGCCTCCACTCAAAGTTTCTCAAATTTGGCGATACATATCGCATGCTGATAGCAAAATACGAACGTAGCGTGCAAGATCTATGGCGCTACGTTTCGTAACTTGTGTCTAATTCCGCTTAACCCGGGGCTAGGGGCCGTATGAACCCATGTACTTCAAGATCCTCATGGTACTCATATGAACAGTCACAATCAAAGCGTGACTGAGATACATCATTTTTAGATGACGACTCTATAACGAATATTATGGATTAAGAATACTGATCAGCGATACGGATTTGATATTTTGGAACATCATGATGTCTTGCCGGCATCATTGAAAACTGTGACCGCTTCTCTCTTGCAGGAAACAAGCCTATGTTTATGTATACTTTTGTCTTTTTGAATTTGGTGCTAATACTGTTATATGGAAATGGAATAGGTCTTTGGATTATGGACGCGGATATTCTCTAATGGACGACGGCTGGATTATGAATGACGGACTAGACGCTTGTAACAAAATAAAAGCTGCAGGAGTAAGACGGAATTTCATTGGTCAATTAAATTAAGTCGTTATAACGACTTAATAAGTCGTTATAACGACTTAATGCTGCAATTTCATTGGTCAATTAAGTCGTTATAACGACATAATAAAAAATAAAAAAAAAATGGCCCTTATTAAGTCGTTATAACGACTTAATAAGCAGAAGAAAAAAAATTTTGAGCCCCCATTTTTTTTTTTTTTTTTTTTTAAGTCGTTATAACGACTTAATAAGAAGAAAAAAAAAATTCAGGGGTTGAAAAAAATAATTTCCATGTCCCTTTTACGGCTCCGTATGAAACAGGTATTGAACTGAAAGAAAAAATTTGAACCATACACAGTAAACTACTGCATATAACAAAATGGGAGTTTCTTTGGAACAGTATAGACTTTGCATCGGCAAACATAATATTATTTGCCACTCTATACAAAGTAAGTTATCACAGCTTATGCTTCCAATTATCTATGCATTTCTACATTACTATATCTTAAACGCCACAGTGAATACAATTCAAGTAAACCCGACATCAGTACTTTAAGTACTTTGATTAGACTTTGTAAGGGGTTTTCGAGGAAAATGAAGTAAGCTTGGAGGGGAATGTTCGGGTTTCGTTTTTCTGAGACATAGCAGCAAAAAGCGGATGCATTGTCTATTCCTTGCCGAACAGAAGAATCTCTGGTGACAAAGCTTAAGGGCATAATAGTGCAATCTAAGTATTATATCAATGTAGGCTCCATTACAGAGTGGAGATGTGTGATTACGCCAGATTATTCAATTTTGACTGCTGATATGCATTTGAAGCGCTAATTTCTGAATTATTTGGAAAGAAGACTTGGATTTCGATTAAAAGAATCTATCGGTAGATATCACGGCACACTGAGCTCATGATTGCAATGACATAAATTTGCCAGAAACGTTTTCTTTAAAGACGACACACTACAGCCCAAAATCAATTGAACGAATGTGTATTATTGAGGTTTTATGATTTATTTCTCAAGTTTAAGAAGCATTTCCTATGCTTCTATGAGACAATTTAGTGGGGAAAATACCAATAATTTGACATGATTTATCTCTTTCTTTTTCTATTTTCTCTTATCTGGCATCATTTGAAAGCGGAAAAGCAATCGCGGCTTTCACATTGCTAGGAGCAAATGAGAGATTTTGGAGTTTTATTCTCTAAAATCTGGCTACATATGGCAAAAATTGTCAAAACAAAGATGGGGTAGGGGAAAGTTATCCATCGTGTATCCAACAATTCTACATATAACTAGCAAGTGTGCTCACCGCCATACTCGCAAACACCTTTAGATTAATATAAACGGGACAAATTTATTTCGCAAAAATCACCTTGACCCTTAAGGGCTCACACTCTAGTTTGGCGGAAATGGCCCCGGTCTTCTTCTGCTTATATCAATAATACCATGCTGTGCGACTCTGTTAGTCCAGCAAACGAGCGAATGTTTACGCGTCGATGGTTTGGTAAATTTTTTCCTTCCTCGGTTATGCCCCTTGTCTGAGGGTAAACCTCGTTAATCATTTACGACAAGAAAAAGACAAGAAAATATGACAAAACCGTCTAGGTCCATCCCCAATTTTTTTCGTCTTTTCAAATTGGCCTCAGATCTGGAATCACGGGACAAAAATTTAATTGACATCGCTCAGACAGATTCTTGTTGTAAATCGGGCCAAAGTGAAACATTTGTAGACGTTTTAAGGGGATTTCTAGGAAAAATTAAGCAAGAAAACTGACTGAGTGAATTTCAGTTTTCTGAAACATGGCAGTCGTGTTTATTAAAATGATGGTTCAATCAATCATAAAATATATAGTTGAGCTCATTTCACGACAATTGATGGCCGAGAGGCGGACTCATTGTACATTCGTCGCTAGAGAAGAATAGCGCCATCTGGTCAATTTCTCATCACTTCAGAGTATATGCTTAAAGTGTAATTGTGGTACTTTTGCAATTTACGTCATATTCAACATAATCTTCTACATTATAGGATTTATACCCTGATTTTTGTTTTACAACTTTTAATTTGAACAAGATGTTTTATGGAGCGATTAACAACGTAGCAACGCTACAGGTTAAAATACAGTAAATGACGTCACTTCCGCCAAAGGTCTATCTCGCATTAAATGCTCAGTTGTGTTATTATTGGATAATATCATAGCGACCTTCTATTGTGTTCCGCTCACTTTGAAAGTCTCGATTTATTTCTGGAAAAATTGTGACAGTCGCGACCCTGTTCAGAACACAATCAAACGACAGTACCCACGTGACGAGCTCAGACGGACGAAGTGTGCTCGTCTCAGAACAATCTAGGTAAACCAAGATGGTAAATCAGGTGAATACCATCTAGACGTCACGCTATGAAAACCTCGTGCGAAATGTTTGCCGATATTCTGCGAGATCCCATAATAAGCCAATCACGACCATTTCTGACTTTTCTCTCTGGCAATGATTGACGTTTACTTCACGGAGATTAACATCTCGCGCGGCACAATCTTTTGATATTTTCTACCCCCAAACAAAGCCAGACTTTTCGGCGGGAGTAAACTCTTTGATCTTCACGGATCTGTCTCGAAATGATGCCATATTTGGATACTGTTTCCCGATGATGTTTATATATTTGTCCACGTGCTACCGTGTGTAATTACTGTGGGCGTGATTTCAACAAGCTAGCTCCTCTGATTGGCTAACAAATGTAGTTTCAGATTCACATGAGATTTATATAGGGCGGAATTCAGATATAATATTCCGTGATATTATATCTGAGTTTACTGAGATTGGTCTCAGAACACAGTTTACGTTTTCAAAATTTGATTGTTTTGATTGAGTTGGAGTGTGGTTCGGTACATTTCACGTGAAGTGGGAGGAGTGGTAATCAACAACATCGGTATGTTGTTCCAGGCTGAAGTACGAAAAGATCAGTTTTCCAGAGGCGAACTGAACCTGTTTAATCTGGGACGTAATGAGACAAATCAATAGTCTATTTTTTATCTACATTGTCACACATCTATCACATGCTCTGCATTGCCGATACGTTCCGCTGACAGGAAGCTCGAAATATGACATCATTAGCGTTCTCTTCGGCATCAAAAGGGGCAGTGAAGACATCTCTCCTGTAGAAGGCTGCTTTTGAAACCTCTGGGACAGAATACGAGTGAATCTTTATTATGTTCTCTCATTCACATCGTTATCTTGAATCTGACGTGCACAAGTACCACAGTTAAACTTTAAGCGATTCGAAGTTGTTTGAATATCGGATGTCAATCCGGCGCTATTTTGATGTAAACTGACATGTGAAGGCTTACACATTTTTGTTTAGGTCTGCTTCGGTTTTGGTGAAAATCATGTTGTACGTGGAAATTATTCCAAGAATGACGGCATTATCGCAACCTGACGCTTGTATTTGACATTATTTACTATATTTGCATATACATAATATACATCCTGCGCCTGGGCCTATTGCAGGCATGACTTTATCACCAACACCAACGACGTGGTCTTTATTTCATCAATCAGTCAATATTTATCTCTATACCGTACATTTGAGATACATAATAAACAATGTCACCGAGATAAACTTAAGCTGAGAATTTCAGCAGTAAATATGGCTTATCACACAGTTGATCGAGGTCAGTATGAACTTTGGACCTACTGACAACACTCTCTGATCGAATGAACTAAGACAATAGTAAATGTCGACAACACAATAGGTTATACTGTCTCAAAATAACTCTTCCTTACTATTAGCTGCGATACCAGAATCCTGCATATTACACGATAGACCATGTCAACTGAGAAAACAGCATTACTCAGCCCGGATGAAAGGTGAGTGAAACGTTTCCTTAGAGATTGAAGCAGTTTTGTGGATGCCCCGATGAAAATTTAAAGGAAAAATGATCCACGGTGCGGGAATCGTACACACTTTTCTGGTTGTACAAATAAAGGAATAATAATAATAATAATAATATCTGGAATAATTTTTCAGTTTTTCAACATTTTGATAAACGAATCTTGTTTTCCAATGTTATTTAGCCATATCATTCTACAAAATTCGAGAATATCAGGAGAATATCAGAGTGCACTATTCTTTGAAAAACCCAGTTGTGCCAATAATCAAAAGTAAGAAGCACATATATATAGCTTTCCAGAAATTATCCCCAATTATTCGTAGTTCACGATCAGTATGTGATATTCATCGCCTTAAATTTACCAGAAACTGATTTTTCTAATGGTCATTCTAGTCCCGCGAGATTCTTCTCTATAATAAGAGTAAGTGGTAGCTCCCACCCGCCTCTAATGGGGCATGATTAGGCGGCGTAGGAATTTCTGTATATCCAGCGTTTCACTCCTTACTTTTTTCGTTGTACGTTAATCGCGGATATATCAATGCTATTTTGTGTATATGGCCATGGTACGATGGCTCATATAAAAAATGTTATTTTTTAGTTATGTATGAATTTTTCTTTTAGTTCTTTGTTGTTGATTTTTGTTGTTTAACATTAATGTCTTTAGTTTTCGCCCGGGTGAAAACCTTCTCTGCTGGCAGTGTGGAAACCTTTTCACCCAGATGAAAACCCCTTTTCCATGAGTGAGAAGGTTTTCGCGGAGTGAAAATGTATAGGTTTCCACCCAGGTCGAAAAGTTTCCACTCGGGTAAAAAAGTTTTCGGATGAGAAAGTTTTCCTTCCCCCCAATGAAAACTAAACCAATGCAAAACTAAAACAAATGGCATGTCGAATGCAAGGTACCGGGTATATGAAGAAATCATCTTGATTAGGGTGAGCCAAAGTTTATTCTATAGGTGTTCGACCTTCGTGCCTAGGAATACAAATGGAGATATGTAATGAGTTGATTTATAGTGGAAGTGTGCTTAAGGGGATAGAGATGTGTGTGCTGCTGTTGTTAAACAAGTCCTAGCCTATGACAGGCAGAACATAAGCATATTATCCCACAGGGGCTCGTTACCGTTGTTAATTGGTTAATTAGGTTGATAACGGGGAGGGGTCGAGGTAGGGAGTAAATGGGCCCCATTTATTCCCTACCTCGCCCCCCCCCCCCCTCCCTGTATCAACCTAATTAACCAATTAATAAGGGTAACGAGCCCCTGTGTATTATCCTAAACAGAAAATGACCTAATCAGACCGGAATTAAAGCAAAACCAAGCACTGCGCAGTCGACCCACAATGCCCTCTTCCACATGACTTTGTTCAGTGATCTTCGTTGGTGAAACCTTCATGTCTCTTGTTGAACGCGTTAGAGAGTTCCACTTCAAGTTACGTGTGCACAGTTAACCCACAGAGCATTATTGCACATGACCAGGCATCTCATGTGCACCCTCGCTACCAGACCCTTCTCTCCCCAATTCTCTTCTACCGTCGAGAGCTAATCCATTGATGATGTTGCGTACTCTTCTCACCCAATCATGTGATTCGATTTGCTCTGTTCACGGCAGAGGTCATGTGCTGATGTCAGACTTCATTGTGCGTCAGTCGGCATCTCAGCCAATCAGAAGCGCGTGCCTCACAACGACACTCCATGTTTGGCGGTTTGAATGAATGCCAGTAACTGTCTTCCCCCGGGCGTTCGGCACCCGTGCGGCTAGCTTCGGCAAGCACGTCAGTAGTAGGGAAAGGGGGACGAAGGCATGCGTTTTCCAAGGAAATAACTCTGTTTTGTGGAGGTCACGTGGAGGAGGGGGCGCCACCAGGCCAAGAGACCAAAAACTACCTCCAGCACAGAAGAGTTCCAGTCTAGGGGGAGGTAACTCTGGGTGACTATAGTTCCGGCAAAGGGCCCCTGGGCATGTATTCATCCGCGGTGATGCGGTCTGGTGGTGATGCGGTCGCGGGAAAAAGCTTCCGCGGAGAAAAAGTAGTCCCTAGACTTGAAATACGCTGCATGGTCCGATTGGGTCGAGTGAGGTATCAAAGTGAAGCATTCGTGAAGGGGCATCCAGTCATGGGTGGGTGCATGTAAAATTAGGATTTTTTCCCGAAACTATAAAAAGCGGAACACGGACTTTACCCTTAAAATAGGGGAAAACACCTATCAACCCTAGCCAAAAGGGCTAATATCGGTCCCCGGGCTTATTGGGACCTGCCTATCAAGTCAATGGGGTGGGTGCATGTAAAATTAGGATTTGTCCCCGAAACTATAAAAAGCGGAACACGGACTTTACCCCTAAAATAGGGGAAAACCCCTATCAACCCTAGCCAAAAGGGCTAATATCGGTCCCCGGGCTTATCGGGGCCTGCCTATCAAGTCAATGGGGTGGGTGCATGTAAAATTAGGATTTTTTTCCGAAACTTCTAAAAAGCCGAACACGGACTTTACCCCTAAAATAGGGGAAAACCCCTATCAACCCTAGCCAAAAGGGCTAATATCGGTCCCCGGGCTTATCGGGGCCTGCCTATCAAGTCAATGGGGTGAGTGCATGTAAAATTAGGATTTTTTCCCGAAACTATAAAAAGCGGAACACGGACTTTACCCCTACAATAGGGGTCTGTATTATACAATATAAGGTAAAATGCCTGTATGGGGTATGGGGATGGTCAATTTTTTTCGTGGGCTTTACTATGGCTTGTGGGGTCTCGTTTTTCTCGTTTCGCCAAGAAAATGACAATGGGAAGGGTCCCGGAGCGAATCTGTGGTTTTACATCCGGGTCCTCAGCCCACATACACACACACACACACACACACACACACACGCGCGCGCGCGCGCGCAATGCGGCTCAGTCATACACCAGTACACCAGTCTCGATCCTCGACTTGGGGTAGAGTGTGCTAAAAATAGATCACCAGCTAGCGTGCTATAAAAGGGAAGCGGCCCGGCCGTTTCAGCAGACACTCTGTCAACCACCAAGATGTTCACTCGTCTGCACGACTTGCGCCGCCATGAGGCTACCAAGCACGAAGAAACCGCCCGGTATAGCTGTACGATATGTACACTGTCGTTTCAGCGCCCGGATCATTTACAGCGCCACTCACGTGCCCGCCATGAAGTACCCAAGCGTCCATGCGAAGAATGTGGTCGGCTTTTCAAACTGACCAGTCAGTTGCTGCGACACCAACGCACAAGACACCCTGTTCCGCAGCCACGTTTGCTGGTAGAGAAGCCCATAGGCACCAGTATCGAGACAGAGGGAACTCCCACCCATCGCACGAGGGCCGATGATGATGATGTCGCCCTAATTCAACAGTCAAATTCCGACGACAAGACCTTGAGCCAGATTTTGTACGACGTAGAGGGCAAAAGTACACTTCGCGGACGAGCCCATGAATGTTCCTAGCGATCTGTTACACGACGATCATCCAGTGAGTGACATCTATCGGCGACATTGGCCCATGATCCGGCACTGCTTCCACCGTCATCGCCCTATTCAAGATATCTACAATTTCCGACTGACCGACCTCGCCCATCTACGCAGCTACGTGAAAGCCATCTTCAACGATCAAACTACGGCCTTCAAGTGGAATCTGGCGTTTGGTTATGTGCTACAGCATAAGGAGGCAGACCAAGTCCGATACTTTTACCCGAGCAGTAGCATCCGGGTATTTGACCAACCCGTTACCATCACGGATAAGACGTCGCTAGAGACGATGCTGGAGAAACTGGACACCGTAGATCCCTTGGAATGGGCCCAACAACAACGCCCCAACACCCAGTGGGTCGTAGAGAGGATAACCAATGTCACGTTTTTCGTCACCAAGCTGACCGACTACACCATAGGCTGAATGCTTCACCCATGCACTGATGAAAACCATAACATGCCATACATACTCTATATGTCTATACGCTGATCGTTGACGGCGGCAACGCTAGGTGGTGGTGGTGGTGGTAGTGGTGGTGGTGCTGTGAGGATAATAAAACGTGTATTACGCAATGTGCCTGTTGGTGTTGATGTCTCTTGGTTGTGTTTATATTGAATGGATCTGAGCATATTGATGCAATGAGAGGAAGTTTTCGGAGAGAACGTAATTCGACATGGTGCACGATTGGACTCAAACACAAACACACACACGTACGCAATGTGGCTCATGAAAAACCTGGATGCAAGCTGAGGACCCGGATGTAAAACCACGGATGTAAGTCACTAGAGACGATGCTGGAGATACTGGACACCGTGGATGCCTTGAGATGGGCACATCGTCAACGCCCCAACATACAATGGGTGGTAGAGAGGGTAACCGATATCACGTTTTTCCTTACCAAGCTGACCGACCACCGCCATCGGTTGAATGCGTCACCCGTGCACTGATGAATACCATAACATGCCGCACATACTCTCTATGTCTACATGCTGATCGTTGACTGGAGCTCAGTAAACACTTGTACCTAATGTGACGGTGCGTTAAATAATAAAACATGGTGTTTGATATTTCAATTTGTTTTGCTGTGAACATACTAAACATACCCAGGGCGGCTCCCCCAGCCTGGGTATGATGTAACATTGGGGATAATAAACTATATAAACATTGCTGAACTTGTTGTTATTCACGACAACCGCTATCCGATTGTATAATACAGAACATATATGGTACAATACAGGAAACATATGGTATAATACAGCACAGATTTGGTATAATACAGGACAGATACTGTATAATACAGCACAGATTTGGTATAATACAGAACATATATTGTATAATACAGGACAAATATGGTACAATACAGGACATATTTGCTATAATACAAGACAGATATTGTATAACACGGGACAGATATTGCATAATACAGCACAGATATTGCATAATACAGCACAGATATGGTGTAATTCAGGACAGATATGGTATAATACAGCACAGATATGGTATAATAGAGGGCAAATATTGTATAATACAGCACAGATTTGGTATAATACAGGACATATATGGTACAATACAGGACAGATATAGTATAATACAGCACAGATTGGTATAATACAGGACAGATACTGTATAATACGCATGACAGATATGGATGGTCCATCTCTACACCAAATACCCTCCTGCACTGCCCCAAAATGCCCACTTTCGCTACTACTCGTACTGATGACGTCACCAATGACGTCACAGATGCTGTGGACATCCCTTAAAATCGTGGTCTCCACCCCGAGGGTTACAAGATGACACCGCACAGGACGCATTCGGACCAAGGATGGTCCATCTCTACACCAAATACCTTCCTTCACTACCCCAAAATTCCCACTTTCGCTACTACTCGTACTGATGACGTCACCGATGACGTCAAAGATGCTGTGAACATTCCTCAAATCGGGGTCTACACCCCGAGAGCTACAAAATGACACCTCCCAGGACGCATTCGGACCAAGGACGGTCCATCTCTACCCCAAATACCTTCCTTCCCTGCCCCAAAATGCCCACTTTCGCTACTACTCCTACTGATGACGTCACCGATGACGTCACAGATGACGTGAACATCCCTCAAATCGGGATGTACACCCCGAGAGCTACAAGATAACACCTCCCACGACACAATCGGACCAAGGATGGTCCATCTTGACCCCAAATACCTCTCTGTACTGCCCCAAAATGGCCACTTTACGTACTACAACCAACTGCGCATGCGCAGATTGACGCGACTTGCACTTAAAAACACGCCATTCTGACTACCCCACACAAGCTTCACTTTGACACCTTCCACGACCCATTCGGACCCATAGCGGTCCATCTCTACCCCAAACACACACCCACATACCCCCCAACATGCCTGCTTTCTATACTACGGCCAGACTGCGCATGCACAGACTATTGAAAACGGACGAACCATTAGTCGATACATTACAAACTCCACAGGAGCTTCAAAATAAGACCTCATACGACACCATAGGATCATAAGGGGCTCACCTAGGCCCCAAAACGTTCACCCCGTATGGGCCTATACCTCCATAGCCATGCAGCATAGGCCTATGGGCCTACCCAGGCCTCGGTGAACTTTTTCCAAAAATTTCGCCGCTTCGCTCCGGGACCCTTCCCATCGTGTTCTAAATGACGAGACGTGAAAAACATATTCAAACAGCCCATATCACAATGAACGTATGTGAATTTCCCAGGTTGAACCTATACCCCCATATAGCCAGTATGGGACTATATGGGCTATATGGTACTTTTCCAAAAATTTCACCGTTGCGCTCCGAGACTCTTCCCATCGTGTTCTAAATGACGAGACGTGAAAAACAAATCCAAGCAACCCATATCACAATGAACGTGTGTGAATTTCCCAGGTTGAACCTATACCCCCGTATAGCCAGCCTATAGCCCTATATACAGGCCTACCCGGTACTTTTCCCAAAAATTTCACCGATTCGCTCCGGGACCCCTCCCATTGTGTTCTAAATGACGAAACGTGAAAAACGAGACCCCAGAACCCATATCACAATGAACGTGTGTGAATTTCCCAGGTTGAACCTATACCCCCATATAGCCAGCCTATAGGCCTATATACAGACCTCGGTGACTTTTCCCAAAAATTTCACCGATTCGCTCCGGGACCCCTCCCATTGTATTTTTCTTGGCGAGACGAGAAAAACGAGACCCCACAAGCCATAGTAAAGCCCACGAAAAAAATTGACCACCCCTCCCCCCATATAGCCAGTATGAGCCTATATAGGGGCCTACAGACCTCGGTGACTTTTCCCAAAAATTTCACCGATTCGCTCCGGGACCCTTCCCATTGTCATTTTCTTGGCGAAACGAGAAAAACGAGACCCCAGAAGCCATAGTAAAGCCCACGAAAAAAATTGACCATCCACATACCCCATACAGGCATTTTCCCTTCTATTGTATAATACAGACCCCTATTGTAGGGGTAAAGTCCGTGTTCCGCTTTTTATAGTTTCGGGAAAAAATCCTAATTTTACATGCACCCACCCCATTGACTTGATAGGCAGGCCCCGATAAGCCCGGGGACCGATATTAGCCCTTTTGGCTAGGGTTGATAGGGTTTTCCCCTATTTTAGGGGTAAAGTCCGTGTTCCGCTTTTTATAGTTTCGGGAAAAATCCTAATTTTACATGCACCCACCCCATTGACTTGATAGGCAGGCCCCGATAAGCCCGGGGACCGATATTAGCCCTTTTGGCTAGGGTTGATAGGGTTTTCCCCTATTTTAGGGGTAAAGTCCGTGTTCCGCTTTTTATAGTTTCGGAAACAAATCCTAATTTTACATGCACCCACCCCATTGACTTGATAGGCAGGCCCCGATAAGCCCGGGGACCGATATTAGCCCTTTTGGCTAGGGTTGATAGGGGTTTTCCCCTAGTTTAGGGGTAAAGTCCGTGTTCCGCTTTTTATAGTTTCGGGGACAAATCCTAATTTTACATGCACCCACCCCATTGACTTGATAGGCAGGCCCCAATAAGCTCGGGGACCGATATTAGCCCTTTTGGCTAGGGTTGATAGGTGTTTTCCCCTATTTTAAGGGTAAAGTCCGTGTTCCGTTTTTTTATAGTTTCGGGAAAAAATCCTAATTTTACATGCACTCACCCATGACTGGATGCCCCTTCACGAATGCTTCACTTTGATACCTCACTCGACCCAATCGGACCATGCAGCGTATTTCAAGTCTAGGGACTACTTTTTCTCCGCGGAAGCTTTTTCCCGCGACCGCATCATCACCGCGGATGAATACATGCCCAGGGGCTCTTTGCCGGAACTATAGTCACCCAGAATTACCTCCCCCTAGATTGGAACTCTTCTGTGCTGGAGGTAGTTTTTGATCTCTTGGCAGAATAACACTTCGCTTACAGGAAATTAGTTAATAATTTCTTCGTTAATTAGTCTTCGTACATGGAAATTTTCAGCTCTCAATTCGTCCAATTGAGGCCAATGTCGATTATTTTTATTCACTGAACATTTAGCTCTCTCATATGTATGGTGGTCCCAAAATGTCACACACACTAGACCAAAGGGTCCGTGTAACCTTGCACAATTCAATTTTCGTTTTTCGTTTTTGGTTTCTCAAAATCAAAAATTGAAATTTGACCATCAATTTTCAATTTTCGTTTTTTGTTTCTGTAATCTCAAAATCAAAAATTGAAATTTGACCGTCAATTTTCAATTTTCGTTTTTTGTTTTTGTGATCTTAAAATCAAAAATTGAAATTTGACCGTCAATTTTCAATTTTTGATTCTGGGATTACAAAAACAAAAAACGAAAATTGATATTTGACAGTCAATTTTCAATTTTCGTTTTTCGTTTTACTTGACGCAAAAATGAAAATCAAATATTGAAAATTGCCTCGACTTGTCCGTTTTTCGTTTTTTGATTTTAACTTTGACGTATCAATGTTCGCACGTGGACGGGTTATGATGTCACTTCCGGTATGACGAGTAGAATAGAAAACGCAAATCGTGTCGTATAAGAGGTGTGGAGCGTGAGAGGCATGTGGCCCACCAGGCCATCCTCGGGAGCCAGTGTATTGATCGATTTGTTAGGGTATCTATGCATTGCCTTGGTTAGTTGCCCACGGTAGTTCTGGATAAAACAGAGATCAAGGGGTATCCTCTAAATCAAACCAATTATTGAACAGGCTCAGCAAGCTCATTGCGCCAAACCACTAGCTGCAATGTTTGAGATGTGACATCGCTGGCATAACTTTGATGTCAGGCTGAAATCGTCATCGAGAGTCAAAGCAAAAAACCGCCGGCTTGGAATACCGACATGCTAATTCAAAATAACCTCGGGGGATGAAATGTTCGAGATTGAGGCAAGGACTCAAAAACTCACTCGAATCATCAAAAATGTCCGGGTAAACCCTGTGAGAGGATTCACGATTTACCTGGACTTGTAAAGACAGGTCTGGATAGATGGCATCCCGCATTTGTCATTGGTTATTGGCATTGAGGCCTGAGTCAATCAGGACGCAGTCTTAGATTTTCTCATTTCTAAAAATAGATGTTTAGAGCGCTACAAAAGCGAACATCATTCCTGCACACAACCGCTATTTGTTATTGATTGAAATATAGTATTCATAAAGATACCAACAAAGATTTAATACCAATAAGAGTAAGCATCGCGGTGATGGGCCACGAAATCCGTATATGGCCAGCGTTCCGTAAACCATCATTCAAACAAACACACAAACGTCACGTTTGATGCCAGACGTCTGACTGCTTCAGCGCTTCAGGTCCAAACTTCATTCTCTATTTTTGGGACCTGAATCGTTGGAGCGTTTACATGCCCGTCAACGTTCAGCGTCAAAACGCTTCAACGCTTTAAGTGCGGGTGTCAAAAGCTTCAACGTATCGACGCGGGAAGTTATGATTAGAGTACCCACGTATTTAATATTTTACCCTACTTTAATGAAACTCATATGTGTATCAACAGTGTTGTTCTCCATATAATGCTTCACACCTACTGCACGAATGCCTACTCACTTCTGGACATGCGCAGTTGGCCCATTATAATCTAGCTCGAATGCCTGGCTCCAGGGATCTATAGTGTGGACACTCCCATATCTTTCCATATTGTGCTCCACACCTGCCTAAACAATCCGATTTGCGTTTTCCATACTACTCCGCGGACCGAAAGTGACATCATAAGCCTTGCGCATGCGCAGTTAACATTGATGCGTCAAAGTTAAAATCAAAAAACGAAAAACGGACAAGTCGAGGCAATTTTCAATATTTGATTTTCATTTTTGCGCGAAGTAAAACGAAAAACGAAAATTGAAAATTGAATGTCAAATTTCAATTTTTGATTCTGAGAAACCAAAAACAAAAAACGAAAATTGAATTGTGCAAGGTTACACGGACCCCAAAGCATTTTTGTCACACTGTAAACACACAACACTGGAAAACACTTAATAACGCTCTATATGCTACAACAAATACTATGTTAGATGTGAACATTGTTTCAAGTTCTTGAAAAACTCTGGAAAACTAAGGTGTTTTAAAAAAGTTTTAAACTAAATTTCCTCTTTAGGAAATTACCTCGATAAATGACTACTTATCAGTGAAAAAGATCGTGATGTCTTGTCGTCATTATTGAACTCAGTTGGCTGCTTCACTCTTGCATGAAACCATCAAGTGTGTGTGATTTTATTTCAAAAACAAGACCTTATTTGTTTCAGATCTAGATATGCTGACGGTATACCATCGTCTACAGATACAGGTAAGCTATATAAAACGTTATAAAATGTTGTAATCTGTTGAAGATGCGGAGATTCTCGTCTAACGAGATAAGATCAAGCAGAGATTTCTTGCTAGAATATTAGTTTTGAAATGTATACAGAAGTCACATAAACAACCCGTTTTGAGGAAGATTTCAAATTTATTTCCTCAAATTGGAAGTAAATTGGAAGGAAGTTAATAATTTATGCATCTAAGATTATTAGAATACCCAATTGCTAAGGCACTTGCAAGCTGAGGATCTATTAAGATCATATTTTAGAGAAATAAAGGAATAAAACACTACCGGTAGTGTTTTATTCCTTTATTTTTCTGGAATATGTGATGAATAAATCATCGGATTGCGGGTGCATTAGTAGTAAATGACTAGCTTGAGGCGCAAAAAAGGCGGCCCCCATTTGATAAAGGTCGCCAACATGTCATGAAGAATGACCGTCAGTTTCCGTTCCGGTCACGTGACTGAAAGTTACATTTGGCATCTCAGCTCAATACGGATGTTCAGGGGACAAAGGTCACTTCCGGTCACGTGGGAGTTTCTTAGGTTTGCGGAAAGATTCACAGCTTCCAAGAAGTCGGATTTAGTATATTTTATGTTGAGTCGCTTTGACAAGTTTGACAAATACATTACACTTTTTTCTACAGTGTAAACATCAAATGTAGTCTGTTACGCTGCAAATCTATTATCTTTCATTTCCTATCATTAATCCGCACAGTTGTTGCATTTAATTTTAAAGCAAGCTATATCACTATACGGTTTAATTTTCTCGCAATATTTCTGAAGGATGTGTATACTGTTAACATGGTTGTCTTGTCACTTCCAAGTATTCTATATTGAGGTCCAAATATTGGTTCGTTTTCTTTCATCCTTATATGTTTGTTAATTGTTTGGCCTTCTACTTTACTCTTTACTTTCCCTCTTTTCAGTTGCCCTTTTTGTATCTGTTTGTCGTGCCATAAAATTTGTTAGTACAATTTATTAAAAACTAGAAGTTCGACCATTATTTTTTTTAGACGAGTGCTCGCACATGAATGGTACATCAAATGGACCCGCGAAGCTGAGCCCAATACTTGGTCAAAGTCAGCAGACAACTGAAACAGGTAAGGGTCACAGGGGCTCGTTAACGTTGTTAATTGGTTAAGTTCCGGTATGTTGATTGGGGGGGAAAAAAATGTCTTTACGACGTCTCTCCCCCCAATCAACATAACCAGTTAACAACGGTGACGTGCCCTTGTGCTGAGGGCACAATAATTATATATCTCTAAGCCTTCGTTGTGACGTTTTACATGCAAAGTATACATGGTCAAGCCTACTAACTAGCAGTCTGATATCAAAGTACTACTGGTATCAACCAAAATGTGACATGTTGACCGTCTTGTTTTTCACCGAAATCATTTTGATAGACAGATTGTAAGAAATAACATGGATTTTACTGGGATTTCAGGGTTCCGTGAAAAATATACACTGAAATATCATCTTAAAAAATAATAATAATGATAACACGGTGAAGTCAATTTCATTGCTTTGCGCCCCTAGCGTTCAAATGTGCATATCTAGCGGTATGAATGAGTGAGGGAACAAGGCGAGTAAAGGAGTTAGATCCTACGCCGAATAAATGAGCGTAGAAATGACGACTTTTCTGTGTGTTTATGTTTCATTGATAGAAGAAAGTTTGATCTATTCGTCAGATGACTGCTTGAATAACCGATTTACTGCCTGATGTTGTTGTTTGTCGTAACAGCTTTCACTCGTTTGTGCGACGAAGCATTCCTGAATGGAAACGTCACTGCAAGGTACGATATTTTTTTGTTTAAAATCGAAACACACTTTGACCTTCCCCACCGATCACCACGTTTATCTAGAATAAGATTATCTAGAACCGATCAGCTCGTCATTCGCTTTCTATTTGGTCAACGCCGACTAATAAAAATAAATAAATAATAATAATAAATGAAATTGCAGAATATTTTGCATCGACTTTAAACTCATTATTTACGTTGCTTAACATGTATCGTATGTTCTTCAATGGAGAGTTTTGGTGTCTATAAATGGATGGGTACAGGATAGCGGTGCTGAGTAACGGTAGGGCAGAGAAAAATATTTAGTGAACTGACCTTGTGATACGATAGAGTATCGATACTTTATTGGCAACTCAGTTTCGCAACTGGAAAGCAGATTAGGCATTGTGTGGGATCATAGACTATGCATAAAATTGTGAATTAGTAATAAATTAGCCTAGCTGCTGAAGAAACATTCGTCTGGAAAACAGGTTTGGTCTACAACGTATCACTTTTAGCTCAGTCTGTGACTAGGTCGATGAGTCTGTGACTAGGTCTTTATCGATCCTTGTGAATGCCATTTGGCCGGAGATTTATCCACACGCTTCACATGCATCCCATAAAATTTGATCCCATAGCATCAAATGGTAGTAAGCTTACACGTAATAGACGTCAGATCGAACAGTACATAGGCAACCGTAGTCCACGGTGAATTTTTTCGTCATTAAATGAAATATAACACTGACATTCAGTTCCCAGTCGTCGTCCGTTAAAAACGGCGCGTCAACAATAGAAAGAACGTATTAATGTGAGATATGTAGCACCAAATCAGCAGGTATAACAAAAAATATATCAATATATCCTAGTTTCTTACAAGAGAGCAAAAGGTTTAAGAGTTACCAATAGCTAGCCGTCATTCATGACATTCCGCTTCTATAATGAAAATATCTTCTTCGCAAGACATTTTGGCACGAAAATTAAAGCGGTCAAAAAATGGAATGATGCGGACATACCACATTGTTGATGTCAAATCTTTATTATCTCTTATATTTGATTCAGCTTGTTGTATAAGCCTGGATTCTACTGGTGGCTATTAGGTCGACTCTCTGTACCTTGTCCATATGTGTATCATTTTAATGTAAAACTCTTTATGTCGTGAGCCGGATCAGCGTCTCCAATCAGAAAAGTTAGCGTTCTATATAACATCGACATCGAAATTCTCATTTTTTGAGAGGGGACGTAGGAGAGTGGGTTAGAGCGGTAGCCTTGTTTGAAGAGGCGGCTGGTGTCATAGGCGATGTGGTTCCAGTCCCACCAGACGACAATGCGAAGTTGTACATAAATTAATGCATTCCGTACAATTTATTCAGAGTTCCAACAATAACCGAAGAAGATGCGAGAGAGGCGTTGATGAACTTTGCTACAGAAAATTGTTGTTACGGAAGGGGAGTGGCGAGAGAGATGATCGTGACCGATATACAATCGTCAAGTGCCTTCCATGTAAGAAAATAATTACGCTTCATAACTTGATTAGAAGAACCAGTTGTAGCGAATCTCCTCCACAACTCGATACATACAATTATATTGATTCCATTTGAAAAGTGATAAAAAAAGAGAATATCACAGGAAATGATATTCTTTCTTCTATGTCATTCCTGTGGAAATAAAATGTCCTTTCTATGTTCCAAATGGGGGAAAAAGTGGATAGATAAAATGTAACTTTGCATTTTCCAATTTCTGGCCATATTTTGTTTGAATGGATGGTAAAAGATTCGATTTGGTAAAAAAGCAAGCAAACAAGCCTCTAGAGTAAATTTAGAAGAGAATGGAAAGTCGGTGAGCGATGGCCTCGCGAAAACAAGCATCGATTATGCCCCTTGATATGGGACTATTTTTAGAAAATTATGACGTCATCTAGGCGCAGTATCCGGTCATCAGGTGCATGACCATTCGCGACTGCTCGGCCGATTTCGTCGACGTCATCCTGCATTATACTTCATGGGGCATGACATATGGTGCCAGTGGTCGGAGACGTAACCGAACGCACTAGGTTGTATCATGTCCGCGAAAGACGTCGTTGTGGATGGATTATTAACATTTAAAGAGAACAGGACCGGATAGCCCCAGCAGGGACCTAATGATACTGTCATTAGGTCCCACGTACATCCTAGCCACCATCGTCGTGTAGAAGCCCGAATCGTATAAACAATGATTTAGTTGTTCCTTACCATGCATTTTCCGATAAAACGTATCATGAGCTAGTCCGAATCGTCCGAACGGCCAACATCTGTTGTCTTTTGGAGTGGGTTTCGCCGCCTTTTGTACCAGTCGCCGCTGAAAATTTCAAACAGCTCCGCCATGTTTGTTTCCACGCCGGAGTGTCAACTGCGCAAACGGTGGCGTGTATGGTGTTTATTGCGGTCACCGTTTGCGCAGTTGACACTCTGGCGTGGAAACAAACATGGCGAAGCTGTTTGAAATTTTCATCGGCGACTGGTACAAAAGGCGGCGAAACCCACTCCAAAAGACAACAGATGTTGGCCGTTCGGACGATTCGGACTAGTTCATGATACGTTTTATCGGAAAATGCATGGTAAGGAGCAACTAAATCATTGTTTATATACGATTCGGGCTTCTACACGACGATGGTGGCTAGGATGTACGTGGGACCTAATGACAGTATCATTAGGTCCCTGCTGGGGCTATGTAAACCCCCGCCTCTAACCCTCTCATCCTCTCCTCTCCGGTCCATTTCTAAAGCATATCGGCACCAGGCACCAGGGTCAATATACCTGGTTGTCAACCTTTGTGCCAAAAACCGTTCTGCCTCCCCCCCCCTATCAAACGTTCTACCCTATCTCCGGGACGACAAAATAATTAGAGCTGACTCTCCCCAATCTGTATTTTATCATATTGAGATCAGCTTGAGCATATTAGCATAACCCCCTAAGCAGAGGATCATGGGTAAATACAGAATGACGTCCTTTTAGGGGTAACAGAAAAGGGATGTTTTCGCCATTTTTCTTCAAAATTCCCGCTTTTCTGAGAGGAAATGTGGGCTAACACTAGTTTATTTCACGTCAGATTATTATTTACTAATTGTCATTCAACTTTCTGGAAGAGTTTGTCCCAGCAATGTGGGTAAAGCTTGATACAGGAGTATAGAGTGATAAGTTTCAGGCCCCTAGTAATAAGGATAAGAGAAATAATTAGGGGGACGGGGAACCGAAATGACCCCTCCCCCCTCCCCCTTCCCGGCCTGGACAGGTCCTCAAATGCACAAGCCAGATAGGGTTAAATATTTTTTTCTTTCTTTTCCAGGGTGTAACTATTCCGGCTCTTCATGCATTATTTGGAAAATGGGCCCCGCTAGGAGAAAAGAGCAGACTGGTGGCCTTTTCCTCGGCAGGTGATAACGGAAACATTTGAACAGAAACATGTCTATAACATGTACTTCTCTAAATATTTCCCAACGAATTTCATACTGTTCCAATATGGCCTCCATAGCGCCATTATATTCTGTGTTGCGGGCGGTCAGGTTGAAGACACTCATCATCTCTAGACATTGTTCGACTGAAGCCGTACCATGACACAATATGGGCTTGGCATAGCTAAAAGACCAGTCATAAGTCTTTGAAGTGCCACATCACATTGCTGACCTCATGGCCTATCCGAATGTACCCATTATTGAGCAACTTGGAAGCCAGGCAATGTGTCGTATATTTCAACCCATTCGAACTCCGTTTTAAGTATCCGTGATTGTTTTGACTTGAGAAACGCCCACGTGTCATTCTTCAGATGACATCAAAGATATCGTTCTACGGGGTATTCTCATTAAAAACTGGACTTGTCTATGAACATGGCAAATCACGCTACAACGCCGTCCGTTCATTGGCTATTATTTTAAACGGGCGGTTCGGGTAATGGCCGTTATGCCCACATGTGCGTTAAGGTTGATGGCTCTCCGTTGGTAGAAACATCATGTGGACACCCATAACGGTACAGTAATGGAGAATATCCATCGATCATTCTCCGGAAACCAGACGGTACGTTACAGATGTAATGTATTTGTCTGTTAGTTCACTATTACTACGATAGAGCAACGTAACTGAACTGTTAGAGGGATGTCACTACCTATGTATTGTCACTACCTATGTATTCTTTGATCGTTGATGAATAAAATTCATTTCAATTCAATTCAATGCCCCCTTGACCAGGATGGCCTGGAGCAGAATGTAGAGTAACCTCCCTTATGTACGCTCTCAGGTGAAACAACGTTGTCTCAGTAAAACGCCATTTTATCGACAAGTCTTGTGTCTGAAGTTTTTCTCGTTTGTAAACAGAAGTACACAACAACAGAGAAGATGTGTTCTTCACTACACGATCACTGCAAGGTTATCTCTGAATACCTCTGATACACATGGGAATGAATAGTGTTCATGGAAAATGTTAGACGAGATCCAGCTCCTGTTGCATAACGTTTTTATTGGAGATATGACGGGGACTAGCTCTGCTTAAAGAAATACTTGAAACACTTTTCTCCCTATTTGTTTTTTAAATATATTAATTAAATGTCGTATTACTGATAAATATTACATATGAAATAGAGACCCGTCCAGTCTAGGAAAATGCCAATGTAAATTTATGCCAATCAACCAATCAACGTCATGTTTATATTGACCAATCAGATAACTTGATTTAGGTGACTATGGGATGTTATCAGATTCGTATACACTGAAAGTGGATGGCGGGACGCGGTCTTCTATGCAAGGGGGGCAAAGTTTCACCTTTGCCCCCCCCCCCCCAAAAACGTCGTGAAGATACATGCATGATGGTTATCAAAGGGGAACGTCCCAGTGGGGGTCATTTTTGAACGAAAGTCAAATCCGAAAATGGCAGACACGCAAGGGCCTACATTGAAATGCCAATATGTGGGTCGAGATATAGTAAAATTCCCTAATATCGCGTCCACAATTCAGAAATAATCTCGGTATGACGACAACAATAGTTTGTGGAACGACATGTTATTACTGTTTCAGGATCTCCCCTGGGGACGGTGATATCACTCCTCGTGGCGGGCGTTCTCTCCGAGTCTGGCTTCCTGGGTGGATGGCCTTCCGTTTTCTATCTCATGGGTAAGACGTTTGGAGATGATGTATCAGTAGTTCCAGTATCACTATGTGGAAATCTGAATATGAGTATTCGGTCGCTAAGTGTTAACCTGCTTTGATATCTAAATGCGCCACAGTAGGATCAGAGCTCGGCCTAAAACATTGCAAGAAGACACTTATTTCTGGGAATGAAAAAGCTATATCCCTATCCATTAGTAACAAAATAAAGAGCGCCATCTGACCCCTGCATCAAAGCATCAAGGCTAAATTCATAATGGCGGTCAAAATTGTGTACCCGTGAATTGGTGCCTTCTCTTCAAATTTTTGTGTTTTCTTCTGCCTCAACTCGCCTGACATTTACCTTTTGTACATCGAGATTATTTTTGTGGAATCGAGACGATGGTACACCTAGTGTCGCCCAGGCAAAGTGGAATTAAATAAACCGTCCGTTATTTCATAAATACTGATTTTGATAGAGGTCGCAGCTCCACAAAGAAAAACACAAGGGGAACGGAAAGAATGTTCGGTAGGAAAACTGCCCGGCTCCCATCTAATATCCTAGCTAGGACTAGGATCTTTTCCTGATTTGCAACTCAGGTAAGACATATTTTCCTAAAAAAAAACCTAGGAAAGGTGTTTTCTGTGGCATTCTTCTCTTTCTCACCGGTATACTCTGTAAAAAAACTAAATTCCACACTGTCCATGTAGACCTACGGATGATACCGAGAATACCCAAATCATCTGAATGCCGAGTATTCCCGTATTTGGCAGGTGCTGCGGGCTGCCTCTGGTGGATCGCCTGGATGATTTGCGTGGCCGACACGCCTACGCAGCACCCCACTATCACGATCGAAGAGAAAGAATACATAGAGAGAACAGTGGGATCAGAACAAAAGGTAGAGTATGACAATGGACCGTCACATAAGCTGTATTTTCTTTCAGTTTTCGCCACGAGCCAATGAAAATGCAGGATTTCATTTTGGAAACTTTCGATGGCTCTCGGTGCAAACATGCCTGCATTCGCAACTTCGGTGGTGTGCAATTCCCGAATGACATGCTTGGCATCATTTAGGAAGAGCTGTCCCCCTTTAGCGTCACCGCTTCCCCAGCAATAGCGTACCAGCGAATGAAAATTTCATCTGTAGTTTACAAATTATGAGATAACTTTGTACACATACGGCACATACTTTTCCGTTCTCATGGTATTTCTGTAAATAAATAATCGATTTTGCTCACAGTGCTGCATTTAAGGACAATGGTGTGATTTTGAACCCCATTTGCCAAATTTTGCAAGATTTGAAACCCCGGTGAGATTGGCGTGAATGTAGAGACAAATCTATCACGAAAACTGTTTTTCACTTTTTTTCAAATGATACACACCACGTGCATTCACAGTAAAAAAACAAGGGTAGGTCACCGGTCATAGAGTTTGCCCCCGCGAACCACCATGAATGCTAACGAAATAAAAGGACATCATTTTGGAAATATAAATTGTAATGTTCTGGAGTTTTCTATAACAGTCATTGGCTAAATTTGTTGGTCTTTAGCCAGCACAATAAGAACTTAATGTGGTGCTTGCGCAATAATTTGAGGCAAATCAACGACCCTAACTTTCACTTCCGGTTTAGTCATTTCACACCTTTCTGTCTCATCTGATCAGTTTATTCCAGAACGGGCACTACCGCTTCATCCAGTGCCTCCACTGTTCAAGGCTCCTGATTACTTAGACAATTGTCGCAATTGCGACATTTGTGTCATTATATCATGTCGGATCGACAGCTGATGTCACAACTGCGTCGTGACAATAGCAGGCGACTCATGTTGACGCTTATTGTCACAACTGGGAGACAGTAATTATATGATGAAAAAATATATCACACATGATGTTTGACTAAATATATGCAGTAATCGATGTACGGCATACACAATGACGTCATCTTTTCTGCACTTTGCTACCAGGGGTCGCTGTTCTAAAGAGGGAATGATGATCCGTCTCTGGAACTGGTTGACACCTAATGTGCCAATTGCGACAATAGCAGTTGATGCTGCATGCATTTGCCTGCTGATGATACAATTGTGATATTAGCTGGCGACCTGACAACTGCTACTAATTACGCAAATTAATAGTTGCTACATTAGCAGTTGACACAAAGCTATCTTAGGAGGCTTGGTCATCCAATGAAAAACGACCAGCATGCTCATATGTTACACTATGGTACTTTGAAATGGAATGATGTGAATAGACATGCTTAAGTTTCTGAGACCAAATGTAATTGTTTCAATGGGAGCAACAGTGCATCACGGGATAGCTTCATGTTTTAAAGCATTTGATTGGTTGATTCAAATATTCAAAGAGATATCCTGGATTTTCATTGGCCCGTGGAGAAAATCAGAAGAAAATCCAGCCAATTATAGAGTTTCTGTGAACGTCCATTAAAGTTTGATTTCATTGATGATGCTGGGTCGACATCGGGCCTTACAGACTAGTCTTTTGTGTTAATTGCCGTCATTTACATCTGACGATGATACAGCTCACCAATCTCCAATGTACGAGTTGTCACAGCGACACAGCTCACCAATTAGCAGTATACGAGCTGTCAGAGCATTTCCATCATAGCTCTCTAGATTTGTATCTAATACCGCTTATGCCGGTGCTAGGGGCCGTGTGGTCATATCATCCAAGTTGCCACATGAACAGGTACAATAAAAGCGTACCTGAGATACAACACATATCATGAATCGTTAGATTCTTGGTATGTGCTTTAGAATAGGTTAACCAGAAGACTATTCTGTGAAGTCATGTGACGCAGTCAGTATGTCGGCACCTCTTCCCACTTCCCTTATATGTGTTGTAATCTTAACCATTCAAATATCATACTAATAACAGCTGGTGTATTTATTTCAGAAAACACGAATACCTTGGGGTCGTATCTTCACCTCCATGCCATTTTGGGCAATACTGGTGGCTCACGTGACCAATAACTGGGGATTCTACACCATGCTGACGTACCTTCCAACTTACATGGAGCACGTTCTACATTTTGACATAAGAAAGGTGAGAGGATGGACACAAAGAGCTTCATTGTGCAGGTCATCTATTCTTGAATGACCCCACTACGCCGGATGCATGCATTATTTTGCAAGATATTTTGCTTCCTCCTCGCCACCTCCGTATATATGCTAGTACCATAACCAACACCATCTTGTTACCTTCATTCCTCATCCCTCCGCCCATCCTTATCCTTCGGTGCCTCTCCAATCCAGTACCCTTCGTACTCCTTCTCATCATCTTGATACACGCACAACCACTTTCATCTTGTCACCGCCTCTATCTTCCGTTCCTTCTCATTTCACCCGTTCCTTCTCATTTCACCCTTATTCTCCGTCTTGTCCTCCTCTCATCCTCCGTTTTATGCTACTCCAGTGACCGCCTCCACTTCGTCGTCATCTTCCTCTCTTCAGTTTCCACATATCTCCTGATTCCTCTCACCTCCTTGATGTTTGTCCTCCCTTCCTCCTTGTTGCTCGGGCCCGCGGTGGCCGAGTGGTCTAAGGCGTTTCGTCTCACACGGCTGAACCGGCATGGATTCATGGTGCATGAGTGAAGTTTGCCAGTTACCTGCCGATGGGCGGTGTTTCTCTCTGGCTAATCCGGCTTCCTCCACCAACCAAAATGGCTGTCATCATTTGAGTGAAATAACGTTGAATGTGACATTAATCCCCGCCTCCCCCCCCCCGGTAATCCGGCTTCCTCCACCAACCAAAATGGCTGTCATCATTTGAGTGAAATAACGCTGAATGTGACATTAATCCCCCCCCCCCCCGGTCGGCCCTTCCTCCTCTTCATCTTAGTCGCATGCTCATCTTCCCCTCTTCCACGTCGCTATATAGCTGAAATATTGCTGAATGCGACGTTAAACCATAATTCTCTCTCTCTCTCTCTCTCTCTCCCCTCTTCCACTATGTCCCCTTCCTATCGCCTATGCTACTTCCATTCGCTCTACCTCAGCATCCTGTTCATCCTTTAGCCCATCCCTCATGATCTCTCTGTCATTGTTCATTTTGTTCATCTGCCTTCCTTCCCATTTGTCGCCTCCTAGCGCCTATGCTACTCTCACAACCCATCTAAGTCAGCATCCTCCTCATCCTTCAGCGTAGCCCATACGTCCTCATCTTCCCGCCCTTCTTCATTTTATCCCAATGTCTTCTTTGCCCTCTTCCTCCTCGCCTCCCCCTCTTCGTACTTCTCCTAGCGCCTATGCTACTTCCACGACCCTTCTACTTCAGCGTCCTCGTTATCCTTCATCCTATCCCTCTTCATCTCTCCGTCCTTTTCATTTTGTTCCATTCTCTTCCTTGCTCTTTTCCTCCTCGCCCCCTCTTCGTTGTTCTTCTAGCGCCTATGCTACTCTTACGATTCCTTCTATTGCAGTGTTCTCTGTATCCCTCCGCGTTACCCTTCTTATCGCTCCATCCTTCTTCGTTTTGTCCTCCGGTCGTCTATCATCTGTTCCTCCTCGGCCTTTTTCGTCGTCCTCCTAGCGCCGATGCTACTCCCACGATTCCCCTACCTCAGCATCCTCTTCAACCTTCAGCGTATCCCTCCTCATCTCTCCGTCCTCCTTTAGTTTGTCCTTCTGTATTTCTCCTCTTCGTCCTTCTCTCCTCCTCCGCCTCTTCGTCCTCCACATCCTCCACCTCGTCCTCCGCCTCCTCCCCCTCGTTCTTCGCATCCCTCTCCTCGTCATCCGCATCCTTCTTGTCCTTCGCATCCACTCCTCGTCCTCCTCATCCTCCTCCTCGTTTTGTCCTCGTCTTCCGAATCCTTTTCCTCGTCCTCCGCATCCTCCTCCTCGTCCTCCACATTCTCCGCCTCGTCTTTCATATACTCCTTCTCGGCCTCCGTATTCCCCTCGTCGTGATCCCCTCCCTCCTCCTCCTCGTCCTTTCCCCTCACCCTTTTCCTACATGTACCCCCACCACCACCTCCATCTGGTCGTTCACTTCCTCTTTCTCTTGTAGAACGGGTTGCTCTCCAGCCTGCCGTACTTCGTCAGCTGGGTGTTTATGAATATCGGCGGATACGTCGCGGATTTTCTTCGTACAAATAACTACACTACAACGGGACAAACCAGAAAAATGATGAATACAATAGGTGAGTCAACAATGAGAAAGGAGATATTAAGGAGCCTATTGTAGATTGACATCAAAACTATACTGCCACCAAAGGACGCGTGCGACCTTTGAGCTGATTGTGACCTCAGTGTCGGGTAGACCAACTCCTTCCCATATGTGTTTTTATGATACAGTGAAACCTTGGTGAACCGACCATGCTTTGGACCAGATTATACAGTCGGTTTTTACAGGGTTCTAGTTTATCAAGGTCCAAATACTTTGCCGGTATTTAGAGGTTTGTCGGTGTATTCAGATGTCGGTACTGACAGGTTTCATTGTAATATGTGTCACCTGTGTCTGCGAAATAATGGGAATACAGTTTTCTTCAGTACAACGCTGCGATTTTAATTGCTGTTGATTTACAGATGTAAATGGGTGCGTCCCTCCGTCTTATATAATGCGTAGTGATGTCGGATACTTTGAGAAGCTTTGAGAAATCCGGTGAATTCATTGCTAATAATACATTCAGAGAATCTATTTCCTGGCCTAAAAGAACAATAAAAACGATCATCAGGACCTTATTGATCGTCTAAGTTCATTAATAGTATCTGTGTTCAAGAAAACTGATCGTAGATATATTAATGTCGGATGCCATAAAGCATTCTTTAGGAGATATCATTCATGGGATGTTTCTTTGTTTATAGAAATTTGTCAACACAATATATCAGCAGCATATAGGTATTCCAATGGGTACTAATTGTGCACCCCTGTTGGCTGACCTATATCTGTTCTCTTATGAATATGGTTATATGCAGGCGCTTTCAAAAACCGATCCCGTTCCTTCTCATTCACCAAACGCTATATAGACGATCTTCTCGCCGTGGATAATCGCTATATAAATGACGCCGTGAAGGATTTTTATCCATCTTCACTGGATTTGAAGGAAACTACAGATAACCCTACAGGCACATCATATTTAGACCTATATCTCTATAAAAATGAAGCGGGCCTTCTCTCTCGTCGACTGTATGACAAAAGAGATGATAATTTCGACATCGTAAACTATCCCTTTCTGGACAGTAATATTCCAGTGGGACCTGCATATGGCGTATACATATCACGCCTAGTAGCATTTGCTAGATCCTGTGTTAAATGTGACGATTTTAATCAACGTCACAAAATATTGTTGCAGAAACTTATAAAACAGGGCTACACCACCAAGCGCCTCCACTCAAAGTTTCTCAAATTTGGCGATACATATCGCTTGCTGATAGCAAAATACGAGCGTAGCGTGCAAGATCTATGGCGTTACGTTTCGTAACTTGTGTCTAATTCCGCTTAACCCGGGGCTAGGGGCCGTATGAACCCATGTACTTCAAGATCCTCATGGTACTCATATGAACAGTCACAATCAAAGCGTGACTGAGATACATCATTCTTTAGATGACGACTTTACAACGAATATTATGGATTAAGAATACTGATCAGCGATACAGATTTGATATTTTTGGAACATCATGATGTCTTGCCGGCATCATTAAAAATTGTTGACCGCTTTTCTCTTGCAGGAAACAAGCCTATGTTTATGTATACTATGATTGTCTTTTTGAATTTGGTGCTAATACTGTTATATGGAATATGGAATAGGGCTTTGGATTATGGACGCAGATATTCTCTAATGAACGACGGCTGAATTATGAATGACGGACCAGACGCTTGTAATCGCTTAACATTTAAAAAGCTATTTTGACATATCTATTTAAAGATTTACCCGAGAAGTATAGCAACGTAAAGAAAATCAGAATGGACACTCAACACCTGATATGCAGAACGACAGAAATTGAGATCTGAGACACCGTGACTTTGTAGATTATCATATTGGGGCCATTTGGAACCTGTTTGCATGACCCCCTGAGCAGAAAATCACGGTCATGTGGGGTGATGTTTTCGTTATATTTCTTCAAATTTTTAGCTTTTTTTTACGAAAAAGTGGGCAAAACCTATTTTATTTCATATTAGATTATTATTTACTAATTTATAATAGTTTTTGCGAAGAAAAATAAGAAATAAAAAATTCGAAAATTCTGACCGAAACATGGTCCAAAAATTGCTCTTTTTGAAAAAGACGTCACTTTGACGTCATCATGGCACTTCCCCTTCCCCCCAAGCTGCGGTACACCCCAAATCGCCCAGACCAGATAGGGTTTAAAGGAGATGGGCCATCACCTTTTTTCTGGCTGTGTAATATGTCGGATATTATCAATGCTTTTCTCTTCTCTTCAAGGGTTTGTCTCACCTGCCGGATTTCTCGTCGCTGCAGGTTACACGGGATGTGACGTCACTTCAGATGTCGCCTTTCTGACGTTAGCTGTAGGAGTTTCCGGTCTCGTCTGTACTGGATTTTACATTAACCATTTGGATATAGCTCCAAAATATGCAGGTGAGATAAAATTTGGATCATTTCAACTTAAAATGCAATCAAACTTATTTCTCCACTCCCCAGGAACTGAGATACATAAACATAGGCTTGTACATGTATTAGCGTTGTGAAGAACTTGCTCAAACGGCCCAAGTGACTAATATCGCTGTGGTCATTCAACCCTACCTGGGCTATCTGAGAACTGCTATTTTCTTTAGAAAAAGTACCTAATAAATTACGAAATAATCATCTGATGTGGAATTAAATAGTTTTGACACTTTTTTCTACAAAAATCTTCTTCCGGCAGACAGGAAGTAGGCTACGGCTCTGGAGCATCGCCTAAGATTGTATCCTTCGAATGTTGTTTCCTAGGTCGGAAGAATACTTTGCAATTGTTGATACAAGTCAGAAATGCATAAAGGTCAGAAAAATAGTACCTTGGGGTCAAAGTCCACAACACTTCCAATAATGTTAAAACAAAAGACTCAAAATGTCACACTTCGACATTAGATTGGTTTCCTCCATTGGTATTCCATACAGGAAGGAATTGGAAGGGAGGCAACTAGTCCATATCATACATTACGACTGCAGCAGGGATGAAGATGATTATACTTTCATGCGAGGAGAATGATTTTCTCAGACGCCATTTCCTTTCACGCCAACATTGTATGACTTTGTTTCATCTTTCACAGCCAATATTGTATGAACATTTTTGGTCCCACTTTGTTTTGTTTTACCTTGATTTGCTGTAGTTATATTTTGTGATATATGCCATTGTCATAATTGAAAGGCCACGATTCGATCGCCTGAACGTCAGGAATTTATCCTCGACCGAAGTTACAATAACAACACAACAGTGGTAACGGATAACAACAACAACAATCCCCACATTCACATTCCGCCCGACCATGCCGACCAGACGTCGTTTTTGATTTTTAGGGTTGCAAGCCAGAGGCGTGCAAACCTCTTATTATTGGTAGTATTATTATTATTTTTCTTCCGCCGGATTTTGTAACAAAATTTCCTCAGCCGCCGTTCAACCAATGAAGTCGAAACTTCGCACAGCTATTGGGGAACGTGAGATCTAATGCATACCAAAAGATGAAGCTGATTAGTCGGATGCTTTGGCGGCCATCTTGGATTTACTCTAAAACCTTTTAAGATCTTCTTCTCTGGAACCAATAGACCGATTGCCTCGAAACTTGGCACACATGTTCGATGAATCAAGGTCTTCGAAATGACCATTTGAAAATTTGTTCCGTAAAACAAAATGGCCGCCAGTGACCAATCAAAATTGTCGGATTTTCAAATGACGGATTTGGACGGGGAAGGTGGCTACATATATGCATTGCGATATGGCGATCACGAATATGTAAAAATTATGCTCCTAGGTCACGTGGTTTGGCCGCCATCTTGAATTTTGTCAAACACGGAACACATCTTGTACGGGCTATAACTCTGGAACTACAGGGGGTACAGCCTTACAATTTGTTGCATTATATTGTCCAGGAGCAGCACTTTCGGAAATATGTGAACGATTTCAACGTAGCTTCAACAGTTTCCCCGCTATTCTCACATGTAGTGGTTCTGCTGTTGGTTCCCCGCTATTCTCAGATATAAATCACCCAAATTTGCGAATTGACGGATTGCTCTTCAGTGGTAACTATGTAGGTTAGATCTAAAAGGAAGCAAATAGCGTTTTGCCAAATAGGGTGGCTTCCAGTTCTAAAACTACTGCTGTTGGTTCATTGCCTGCGATATGTGCTTGCAACCCGAGGATTGCCGCTCGCGGCTATATTTACTTATATTTTTTTAACTTGGAGTCTTCATCATTTTATCGAGTGTATCTGATATTCAGTTGACCGATTGGGATTGACCTGGTCCATTTCACGTTTGTGAACTGATTTTCTGGTTGTAGGTTATATGAATAATCGAAATCTAGCAGTGATAATAATAGAACAAACACATGGACAGATTAATCTTGCTTGGAGATTGAGTAAGTGTCCGAAGACAGAGTCGATCAACATAGCATAAGGGGATTTAACCCTGTTTGGAGGTTGTCCAGTAGACTCATAGAACGACGGCAATCAGGGCCCTTGGCCCTCTCGTTCCTGGTGCAAATCGTAGGAGAACTTAAATGTACATCGTATCTTATAGAAATATAATATTAAAATAAGCCAGTTACAAAATATCTTTATTTGCAGGTATCTTGATGGGTTTCACGAACTGTGCCGCTACCATCCCGGGATTTGTGGCTCCTTATGTCGTAGGCTATCTGACCGATGAAGAGGTAAACCACTGTTCGTGTAGTTCAACTCCCATTATTACCGTAATCAAACATTAGGACGTGGCGCAAGTCCAAACCAAATAGTCAAGACCCAACACCGAAAACTGAACCACATGTATACGCTGAACCATTGTACATTATAGTTTGTTCATTTTAATTAGTCGTCTACTTTGGAGCTTGTGATAAATCAGTAGTTAACTCTGTAGCAATTTTTTTTGTTTGTTTTTTTTTTGGCTTCGTGTAGAACAAAATAAAATAAATTTTGGATGATGACGTTGACGCCAAGCAAGCTAAACAATATAGCGATAATCGGTCCTGGCCGATCGCGACTACCTTGCGCTGCACAACCACCAATGGGGTCTTTCCACGTTAATCCTTGGGAATGCTGTCTTGCTCCGGTGTCGGTGACAATAATACACAACACGTGGGCCACCGAGTGCGCGGGCTGTTCTCATGATCTCTCCCCCGTTTGTATAACATGAAGCGGGTTTTTCAACTATTGTTAACTGGTGTAAATATGATAATATGGATACAATATTCCTACCTTTCCAAGAAAGGATCAATAAGGTTACATTTATAATAATTTTGACAAGTTCAGGTCGAAAATATGCCAGTTATCGTCGGTTAAAACTATATTCTAGGTTAAAGACATTGGGTAGCGCTCGGAATGAAGAACCGCAGCCCAATCGGGCAGTCAGGTTCATAAAAAAAAGTTTATGCGTGTTTAACAAAATAAGATCTACACAAGAGATTTTTTCCCTTGCGCGGTGGGCCGTGTCGTACAGTTTGTTCTAGGTAACTGGAAAGGTCGATGATCAACGTGAATAACCGTGTTCATCGAATGGACCAAATCTTGAAACGCAAATGCACGTGTAAACCCAACTGTTCTCTTCCGACTTACCCCAACAATACACCTGAACCGTAACCGGCTTGATCGCATACTGCTTGACTGAAAATCGTGCTTAACCCTACCTGGCCTCGGGGGGGGACTTTTCTCTGCTGCTCCGAAACGACAAAACCGAGGAGGCTGAACTTGGTTACTTTAAAGCTTATCTTATTGAGGTCATTTTTTGTCTATTTTCATATACCCCCGGGCAGAGGATCATGGGTATATTCAAAATAGCGGCCATGTGGTATCCGCGAAAGTCGTGTTTTTCAATCTATTTGCTCCATTTTTTCACATTTTCCTTGCCTAAAAGGCCTTGAAAGTATTTTATTTATGCAAAACTAATTATTCTATATTTTATTAAATTTCTTCCAAGAGAAAAATCGGAAAAATGATAATTTCGAAAAATCGACCCCAAAAAGGCTGAAAAATGGCTTCCGAGAAGAATAGATGACGTCACTGTGACGTCATCATGGCGGCCCTCTTGCATTTTTCTACATTTCCCGGTAGAGCTTGAACCCAAGATACTCTTGTAAGTTTCAGCGCTCTAGCCTTAGTGGTAGAGAAAATATATAGGCTGCGATACACCCCAAATCGCCCAGGCCAGATAGGGTTAATCGATTGGGTTGTGATAATGACAAATCCATCATTTGCCTCATACCTAGATCTGCTTAAAGGGCTAACCTGGATAAATGCATGAAGTATTGCTGGATTTAGGGTATATGCATTAAAGAGGTTTCCATTGTAATTAAACCATGTTCATTTTTATTCACAGCAAACACAGGTTCAGTGGCGTAAAGTCTTCTATATAACTGGGGCCATTTACATCTTCGGCGCCATTTTCTTCCTGGCGTTTGCCGAGGGCGAAGAACAAGATTGGGCCGTCTCTGACATTAACGTGAGAACGAGCGGAACACGACAAAGTATTGAAAAAACTGGAGAAGAAAAAAACATCGCGAGTGATGATAATGGACTGACGAAGAAACCCGCAAATCCTTATCCAATGAGGGCGAAAGACGTTTCTGTTGTGCCCGAGAACGCCATATGTACTCGTTTATGAGCCCCATCCCCTCCCCCGTCGCTAAAGGCATGTTGTGTATGAAGCAGAGCTCGAACAACAACAAAACGTTTATCATCGAAAAGGAAATATTAACTTTGAAGCATTAAGATTCAGGTTAATAAAAGTTTGCTCATACCGCTATCATTATAACATTAAAGGTATCTCTGTCACTTCATTATAAACTCGAACAATGACACAGTGCTCGTATCTTTGCAGAAATTGCAGTTCAAAGGAAATAAGAGTTGAATCCTATCTGGCCGGGCGCTTGTGTGTGTGTGGAGGGGGTGTATAGTGTTGTTTTGGTAATTTTTTCGTCATTTTTTTTATTTTCTGAGGATTGGAGTGCCCCCAAAACTATTTTATTTCGCCCCAGTTAATTGTCTACCATTTTATCACATAAAATTTTATCATGCAAGAATATTGCACAACTATTTTAAATTGGGCCCAAAATGCTAACAAAAATGCCTTCTGGAAAAATGTCATTGTTACACCACTGCGGCAATTGACATTTTTAGTTAACCCTCTTGTATAGGTTAAGTGTACAGAAGTTTTAGACCAGTTTATCATGTTCATGTTTTAACTCGAGAAACCATGGATTCGTTGCTGAATAACAAAGTATGCTGATAAATAATTTCATCACTTCTGTTCATATTACTTGCAGTCGGGATATAATAATATAGAAAGTCCAGAAGACTATTTGGTGTGTTTTTTTCCTATACCACTTCTCTACATCAGAAGATCGCTCTTTGTATAGCCCAATTCGGAAAGGGTTCTACCTCCCTTGTTCCACTAGGGGCGTGTTGGTACAGAGAACTTCCGGTAAGTCCGAAGGCCGGATTCATACTCCATGTAAGAAGCATGAGACAATGCATACAATAGCCAAGTCTGTGGACAACAATGTGTCTAGACTTTCGCCTTTTCAGCGACAGAAAGACTCGGACAATAGCTTCCTACATGAAGTATCTACCAAAGGCCCTCATAATTGTCCCCCGCCGCAACGCAGCCGGGGGACTTTAAAATGGTTCTTGCTTCTATGTGTCCGTGCATGTCCCTGCATGTCCGTGAATGTCTGTTCGAATGATTACTTCCTAACGCTTTGTTGGATTCTTCCGAAATTCGGCATACGCATTCCTTGCGACAAGACGCCAGTCAGTATCGTATTTCAGCAACATCTGCCTGAAGGTGGCGCCACTGGGTCAAAATGGATCTTGCTTCTTTGTGTCCGTGGATGTCAGTTACAAGAGATAACTCCCAAACGCTTTCTTGGATTCTTCCGAAATTCGGCATACGCATTCCTTGTGAGAAGGCGGTTGCGTACTGGATTTCAGTAACATTTGCCTGAAGGTGGTGCCACTGAGTTTCGCTTCTTCATGTCCGTTCCAGTTAAAATGGGTCTTGCTCTCTTTGTGTCTGTGGATGTCTGTTCAAATTCTTCACAGGCGATAACTTCCAAAAGCTTTGTCGGATTCCTTCGAAATTTAGCATATACACTCCTTGTGACCAGACATGGGTTGGTATTGCGTTTCAGCAAGATCCACCAGAAGGTGGCGCCACTGGATCTTGTTCCAATCTTCTGTACATTTCCGTGGTTTCCATTCAAATTCTTCACAAGCGATAACTTCCAAATGCTTTGTCTAATAATTAGGCATCCCTAAATGCGTTTGTCATTTTTTCATCTTTCTTCCGATTCTCGCGGTTAGTTTTGAATTTCATGTCGCTTTAAATGAAGGACACCATTTTCTTAAATTTGCTGTCCAGTCCTTCTATTCCACATCATATGATTTACACTAAAGCTTTTGCAGGAACCATATTTTTTTTCAGAAGTATAATATGAAATAACTGGCGGGGAAATCCCCGCAGTACCGAACCCCTGGTTTTTGAATTTCGTGTCATCTTAAATGAAGGACAACATTTCCTTCAATTTTGCTATCAAATAATTGTAATCCACATCATATGATTTACCCTAAACCTTTTGCACGAACCATATTTTATTTCAGATGTATAACATGAAATACCGAAGCCGGTTTTGTTTTAAATTTCGTGTCATCTTAAATGAAGGACAACATTTCCTTCAGTTTTCCTATCAAATAATTGTATCTCGCATCACATGATTTAACCTAAAGCTTCTGCAGGAACCATTTGTGTTCACACGTGTAACTTACTATATTAATTACAACTGAGTTCCTAAAGTTTGGGTGCACACTGTGCATATGATCAATTTCCTGAATTGAATTGAATTCCACCTTGTGATTTTTCGGACTAACAGATGATGACATGCAGTTGTCAGTGTGGTTGTTTCATGTACAGGGAGCTTTCTATGGCTTTCATGTCAGCACACCTACCACTACCCTCAAGAAGAGCATGTCCCCATCCCCAGGGCGCCGAGCCGCACCCTCAATCTCTCAAACTAGCCCTCGCCCGACCCTCATATATTGTGTTTGAGCATATATATCTCCAATATACATGTATCTTGGCTGAAGCTGAAATTTGTGTGTTGTCTGCAATATTGGGATAATTGCAACCCCAAAAGGTTTCAATTTATCAGGCACAGACCCATGTTTTTGTATTTGGTAAATATGCCCCTTGTCTATAGATCTTGTTTGGAATTGTTTTTCGTGCCAATCCGCTTCTGGGTGGCCCCACCTCGGGCCAAGTTAAAATTGCATCTCCAGACAATAACTTTTGAAAACCCGAAGGATTCTTTCCAAATTTGGTGTGGTGGTACCTTGCCTAAGATCTGGCTTGAGAATGTTTTTCATGTTGATAGGGGGGCCACCTGAAAGCAAAGTTAAGTGTTTCCAGACAATAACTTTTGAAAACCTGAACCGATTTATTCCAAATTTGGTGTGTAGGTACCTCGCCTCAATTTCTCGTTTGGCATTGTTTTTCATGCCGATCCGCATATAGGTGGTGCCACGTGGGGGCAAATTTAAAATTATGTTTCCGGACAATAACTTTTTATTACTTGAATGAATTCTTTCCAAGTTTGGTATACATGTATCTTACCTGAAGGTTTCACTTGGTATTGTTTTTCTTGTCCATCTGCTCATAGGTGGCGCCACCTGTAGGCCAAGTTAACATTTTCTATTTCCAATGTCAAGGGATCTTGCCTCAACATCTCGGTTGGGATTATTTTTTATGCCTATCTGCCTACACATGGCGCTACCCGAGGGCCAAGGTAAAATTGCATTTCCAGACAGTAACTGTTGGACCATAATGGATTCTTTTAAATTTGTTATGTGGGTACCTACCCTCAAGGCATCTCATGGTGCGATGTTAAATGATGTTTTTCCTAAGTTTTACGTTTTTACTTTCTTCACAAATAATGAATGTTTCCTTTACTAAAGATGTAAAAGGCATGCCTTCAATCGTATTCGATCGACTGTATCTAGTTTCTTCAATATTTGACATATACATTCCTTGTGACAATATGTTGATTGGTATTGCGTTTCAGAAAGATCTGCCTGTAGGTGGCGCCACTAGGGTTCTTTCCGTTCTTTTGTGCTGCAAGCAATAACTTTGAAACGCTTTGAAATGTTGCTCGAAATTTGGTTTCCGGGCAATAACTTGAGAACTGCTCATCAAATTCTTCCCAAATTAGGCATGCATATACATTGTACCTTGCCTTGAGATGTTGCTTGGGATTGCGTTATCCATTTCTGCTCAGAAAGTGACGCCACCTGATGACAAAATCTGAAATTTGTTTTTGGCCAATAACTTGAGAACTGCATGCTCATCGGATTCTTCTCAAATTTAGCATGCATGTACCATGCCAGGATATGTTGCATGAGATTGCCTTTCACTCACTTGCACTTACAGGTGGCGCCACCTGGTGGCAAAATCCCAAATTTGTCTCCGGGTAATACCATGACCTAAGATGTCGCTTGAGATTGCATTTCGCCCACTTGCTCCTATAGGTGGCGCCACCAGGTGTTAAAATCAAAATTTGTTTTCAGCCATTAACTTGAGAACTGCTCATCGGAATCTCCTCAAATTTAGCATGCATGTATCATGACATATGATGTCCCTTGGAATTGCGTTTCGCCCACTTATGCTTACAGGTAGCACCACCTCGTGTCAAATCTAAATTTGATTTTTCTCATCAGATTTTTCTCCAATTTTGTATGCAGATACCATGCCATGATATGTCCCTTGGGATTGTAATTCACCTGCTTCTGCATACTGGTGGCGACACCTGGTGGAAAAATCTGAAATTTGTTTCTGGCAATAATTTGACAACTGCTCATCGGATTCTTCTCAAATTTGGTATTCATATGCCAGAAGATGTCACTTGGGATTGTGTTTCTCACACTTGTGCATACAAATCTAAATTTGGTTTCCGGGCAATAACCCCTTTTCAGATTCTTCCCAAAGTTCGTATGCTGATATGTCATGAGATGATCCTTGGGGTTGCATTTCGCCCACTTGCACCAACAGGTGGCGACACCTGGTGGCAAATTTAAAATTTGGTTTCCAGACAATAGGTTGAGGATGCATTCAGCTTCTCGTCAAATTTGGTTTGCAGATAATATGCCTTGAGATGTCACTTGGGGTCGCTTCTCGGTTACATAATTTCCATGCTTCACTGCATGGAAACTATATTACAGAAGCAAAAAAAAAAAAGTTCAGTCAACCGTTCTGAGTTGATTTTAAAACTTGGCAAGGCAGAAAGACCCTTCCGCATCCAACGCCTATGAAGTAGCAGTTGCCTCTCTCATGTATATCCCCCGAGACCAACAATGCTAACAAATATTGCGGCCATTTCGGCGGGGGACTTAGCATCCTCTGGTTGCTTGTTAGTTTTAGTGATTAAATATTTTATTTTGCTAGAGAATGATCTTTCTAATGTACACGAATACAGGATCTATCGGTTCATGTAAAAAATATAAACCGAATAGCTTTTCAAACAAATAATTTGGAATAGTTGATCAATTTATAAATCAAAATAAATTGCGGGTGCCTTTTTTAAAAGTGAAACCGAGGCAACTACTTCCCGGGAAGCAGCGTTTCATACCTCTAACCTTAAAGAGCGGTGGTTATTCAAGGGGAGATCAGGCACTGTCCGGAAAGGGCTATACCTTTAAAGTATCATATACGTCTGTCACGCTTTAATTATGACTGTTTATATGATTATCAGTTCAACAAGCAGAATCCAGGTCGGGTGGCCAAAATGTGGCGATAAGAAAATTCGGTTCGACGGTTAAACCCTTCGTTGTCAGTATCACAAAATTAAATGTCAGTAAGCTTTAGCTTGTTGAATTAAAAAATTCCGAGACGAGCTGTTGTTGTTGTTGTTGAGCATCGAGCAGTGGTAGTTTGAAATGATGATCGTGATGTGAATATTTTAAAATTTATCATTCGTTGTCGTAATCTTTGTCGATTTCAGACCAAGTTACGCATACAAAAGTCATACCTGCATTGGCTCTCATAAAAAACAGAGAGAACGCGGTACACAGCAACAACACACAACGTTTCCCACTTGTTCTTATGGCTTTCTTGTCATGATATTTTGGGATAAATTTCGGTCAAGTGCCATATACTTTAGGGCATATATTAGCAGTCCTAGCAAAACGCAGTACCCTTTTTACTCCTCAGCCCGTAGTATTGTTGTGGCCCTGGGGATGTATCTGTCCGTCTGTCCGAGCCGTATCTCGATAACTATTGCAAGGAAGTTCATGAAACTTATAGGTTATGATCCTTTTATTTTTTACTTGTATCTTTGAGACTTTCAGGTCTAACCGGTCATTAATTATTTTTGTACATTTTTTTTTTTATTTTTCTACCATTTCTCAGTCTCCTAAAAAGGGATCTTCAAGTATGCATACATTAGCCCTACTTTTATACTGATTTACATACACTTACTAGCATGTAGCCAATCAAGAGCTCCATAGTAAAGTTGTATGTAAGCCATTGGTTCAGTGTAGTAACAGTATAACTGGTCATTGGTTTGGTCCAGAAGTTTATATTACTCTGCATGTTCAGCAGTACTGTATTGTCAGTGACTCGTTCATGGAATGTATGACCACAAAATTAAATCAGTCTAATTTAGGTCCTACAGTTGCTCCTTTAGATGTACTTTTACAGTGACAGTCAGTACCCACATTTTAAAACCACCAACATGGTTTCAAGTCCTGATATCTGATTTTTGTGCATTTGGCAAGAAAGTGTTTAACCAAATTCTGGCGATGAAGGGATGGCTTTGGCTTAATTAATATCATATCGTAAAATTCAACCAGCCATGTATGTCCCCTTCACTGTCATGTGTTGTAAGTTCCTAGGCTATAAAATTCATGGGGTGGGGTGGAGGAAAGCCATCAATCGATTCATAACAGTTTCTGATGTACAACGGGTGCTAAAGTGCACGCGCCTTTGCTTTGGACCGTACATTCTGTGACCTTCAGGACCAACCTTCACCTTGACCGCACTGAATGGACATTTCTGTTTCACTCGGACATTGGTCGATATTTTCTTCCTAAATTAATATTCAGTATCATACAGGTTAGATATAGTAAAATAAACTGTCTATGAGAAACACCGTTTATGTTTTATTTCACGGATTTTGTTTCACGGGATATTTGACACTGATGAGTGATTCACTGGGTTAATGAATGGCGCAATGAGATGTAACTATCACTACAAGTGATTTGACAAACTATCACGTGCTCATATCAGCTATATGTCGAGCCCCCACCTCAAAAGCAAAAAAAAAAAAACAGCGAAGACAATGGAAAGAAAGTAAAAATCTGCCTTGGGTTACCCATCTACACAACGTCAAGGTTTCTTTTTGTGGGAATTGATTCGCCTAAAATGGAATTTGGATTCGCCCAAGCAAAACTTAGCTTAATCAGTGCGTTGTTCGTTCAGAGAGATTTATTCGATATTTCACGGAAATTCAAATCAAATAGCTGACCTGTAATCAGAAAATTCCGAGATATCCTTTCGTCTTGCTGCAAAACGGACCGTGGCGGGCTAACGATGGTTTCGTTCGCGCAACAGTTACGCGGATAAATCCCCACATAACCCTTTGTCCGTTCGCGTGAATAAAAATTGATATAATCTTTCGAATATTTGTAATTTAAAAAAATTCAACCCGATAAAGACAAACTGCGCATCGGCGCATCAAGTCTCATGACAAGACAAGCGGTAGTCTCCTGCACAGGCTATTCGTAGCATGGGATGGTGCAATATTTGCCAAGTGTGCGGAGAGCTATAAACATAATGGCGGGAATTGGGGGAAATTTGTTGAAGTGGTAGGCAAAGTTTTCTAAGAAAAGTGGATGATTTACACATCATCATTATACAGAGCCTGTAGTCATTAAGATTTTGATACTCTTGGACATTATTGAACTCGTCTGATGATTCGCCAACCGTTCTTCTTGTTCATTTAAATACTGTCGGCTGGCGATTTTCGAGAACCTTCACACACTGCTCTTTGCGCATACACTATGCAATGGTGATTGGTTTCCGACTTTTATATGCAGAACTGTTCATTGTTCGATCTGATCTTCATTTATATTAAACCATTATGTGTCGAACGTCTATAAATGTGGCAATTGTTGCAGCCACTGATATTTCTCATGTAATGAAATGGCTACCGGTTCTCCTTCTTCGAAATTTATATATATTTTTTTTTAATGTGATCAATCAATCAACCATTCTTTATTTCTATACATGAATACATACAGAAAATGTTAAAACTAAGATAAAATATTACATTTACATAATTAAAGTTATATTGTGACATGACATAACCACCCCATTCAGGAAAGCCAGTTCATTCCAATTTATAAATTAGGCGGCGGTTGAATCATTACCAGAAATAATGACAGAACAATAACTAGAATTGTTCAAGCCCCAAGTGAGCTTGAATTAATTGAGGAGTCTACTGGTAACCACTGGTGACTGTTGAAGTTCATCACTATTGATATCACTTGTTTAAATTGAAATAGAATATTTCATTTTCATTATTTTTTTTTGTTTGAAAATAAATGGACTTATTTAATCAGAAATATAATATGATAGGAAGGACAACACAAATCACTCCCTTCACAAAAGTGATGTTTATCTCTCGTATCAGCTCCCTGCGGTTAATTTATATTCAGGTACAATTTTAATAGCTCACCATGTTTTTACAAAAGACAAGGACTGTATTGGACGGAATCTAAAAGTGACAAAAGTTGGACACAAGAATCTGTTTCCGTGAAAGCAAAAAATGGCACTCCACAAAAGATTTTACATATGAGTGACGGTTGACATTACTCTGCTGCAGTACATGCAGCATAAACTGTGAAGCAGTCAAGAAGGAGGCCAAACGTCCAGGACTGTGATGAACATATTCTCCCTCATAACACGTCGAATTATTCAACGTGTTAAATGGGTTACCCAAAGAAAAATAGCACAACCTCTTTTGGGGTTACGTGAATATAAAACAGTTACCTGGAAATTTTTTGATGTAACTCTTTTTTGGGTTACCTGGATTTCAAATTTGTGCAGGCCTGCCGCATGTTTTGATGGTGTAATGCGCAACTAAACCTAAGAAACCTTTGCTTCGTTATTTCTTGGAAGCCTTGAATGCTCTCTGTAATGGTTCCCGACTGGCGCCAGGTAGTTTCTTCGCTCGGCTGATTATTATTGTATTTTCTTTGGTAATTAGATCTCACTGTCAAAACCATCGCGGTATGAAATGAAAAATATGTGGGACAAAAATATCAGGAATTTCCGTATTTTACTGTTGTTGCGTATCTGTTATGACTCTCTTGCAAACTGTTAGGCCTACTTTTATATGACTCATTTATAATAATTGTTTGTTTCACCATGGAGTTAAAATATAGAAGGAGAAACAACTTTGCCAAAAGTTTACTAATTTGACGACGGGAATATATAAAGTGATACTTGTAGAATATGCTGATGTATTTTGTTTGGCGGTAAACCGTTTATTTCTCGATTCACCCAAAGTGCGTTTCACGTCTTGTTGTGGATTTTTATAAAGCATGGGGTTATATACAGATCCCATATTTCGACACTTCACCCTAATACCACCGCCCACACCCCCCACAACTCTTGTTTTGCGGGCCTGTGGTCTAGACTGTTAAGGGGCTGAGGAGTTGTAGCACCTCTGGTGCCTCATGTTTCAGTAACTATGAGGAAAGGTTGATCTATAAATAATTGCTAGTTGGAACTAAACTCAGCAATAATAAAAAATAAAAATCCGACTCACTGCCCAGGGCAGGGGTCTGTTACCCCCCCCCCCCCTCCCCCAAATCTATTTATAACCTGTGGGAGCTTACATGCGGCATCGCAGGTATCAGACTGGTACATGTAAGCTAATAATGAAGAAAAAATATTTGATATTGAATGCTCTACCGACTGAGCTATGACTAAATGATATGTTTTATTTCTTCATTTTTCCAGATTTTCTAATGCAATAAAAAACATTTGGTGAATGGTCTTCATTATGTTTTATTAGTCTACACTACGAAAAATTGTTTTGAAGCCATTTTAGCACCAGATTTGTGATGCATATAACAAAAATTGTTTTAGAATCAACACCATTTTGTGTTGAACTCAAAACTATTTTGTGTTATCATATGAAGTTCAACACAAATCCATGTTGATTTCAACACACCATTTAACCCAAAATTGTGTTAAAACAACACAGTTTCTCTTCACAGTGTATAATTGATATGTTATTATAACCGATGAAATGCAATTAATCAACTTTACACACAAACAGGTGCACAGTCAATTGATTGTTTGAGCTTGTGGGCTGTTGGTTTATTGAAACTAATTGGATAAACCAAATTGTGTTCATTTTTGCTGGTTTCGATTTAGTTTCTACTTTGTAACAGCACAGAGCAGCCATTGACTAATCTTAGACTCATTAAAAGTAATAGTTCGTTTATCATCCCTGTCTGCCCCAATCTTACCTCAGCAAAAAGGACCTTGTATCTTCAGATGAGTAAATGGCCCCAGGTCAGGTGCAATACAGAAGTACCAAAATAAAATACTTGCACTACAAGAAATCATTCAGTTGGCATGTAGTACAATATTATATTGTATACTCAGAAAAATTTCAATACAATGAGTCTCATGATTCTCGAGTAACAGAGCCGTGAAGTAGTGCATTCGTGTAAAATAGTTGATTCTGTGGTGAAAACGAGTCATATTGCTCTCTGTAAATATATGAAGATAAAAGATAACCAGAACCAGATTTGGTCTACGACTACATATTGGAACAGCGAGTGTGCTGTTATCAAGCTGGTTCTGGTTATCGTTTATCTTCATATGTTTATAGGAAGAAACATGGGGTGTTTTGCCTCAAAATTGGCGATTTGACGGCCCTGTTATTCGAGAATGATGAGACTCAGTGCCTCGAAACTTTTCTGAGTATAAAATATAATATTGTACTTCATGCCAACTGAACAGTTTGTTGTATATGTAATATTTTATTTCTGGCACTTCTACCGCACATGCTCTGCGGCCATTTACCCATCTAACCATACCTGGTCCTTTTTTTCTTTCCGGAATGTCCAAAGCAATTAAGTTGTCTTGGCAACGTGTGCCGATAAGCATGAAAAGTCCCATTTCACATGCTTCGCTTGAAATTAGAGAGGTGTTGTATGCTGCTATAAAGTTCTTCCAATGTACGTAAACCAAGATGGTAAATCAGGGAACTACCATTTAGATGTGACTCTATGAAAAATTCGTGCGAATATTTTGTCGATATTTCGCCAAATTATCCAGGAATTATGTACAAATGTTTAACTCCGTCTCTCGTAACTCTCAATAGAGTTAGATGTATAACAGTTTTTATATGTATTTTCACATTTTATGTTGTCATACGTGGTGACACGTGAATAAAAAGTAGCTGTGTAGTTGGATTTGCTGGTCCAGAATCTGAAACTGTAGATAGATAGATATATCCAGAATCTGAAACTGTAGATAGAGATATTTCCAGAATATGAAATTGTAGATATAGATAGAGATATGTCCAGATATGTATACAGTTTCGGATTCTGGACCAGCAAATCCAACTACACAGTGTCGAAATGCCGCTTTTCAAGATGACGTCATCAAAGCGGCCATCTTGGATAGGGGGGGGGGGGGGCATTTCGGCCCCCAGGCTTTGACAGGTCTGATAGGGTTAAACGGAAGAGGAAATCGCGAAAATCGCTCACATTCCAGATTTCCTGGCAATTCATTGGCCAAGTTCATACCAGCGGATGTGGTATGTTGATTGAATGCATTGACCATTTCACGTATGTCTGTAACAAGATTACTGTCATTAATTAATCCAGGAGAAGCAGTACTGGTCTCACTGTAAAAACGCTGAGTAAACGTTCAACCATAAAGTGGATGTAACTCGGTTGCAACCATAAACTGGTTCAACGTAGCACCAAGCAAATTTCAACGTTGAACTGAAATGAGGTTAAACGTACAACCACGAAAAGGTGTAACATTGAACTGAAGGGTAAAGGTTGAACCAGTTTCTGGTTCAACGTTTAACCATGGAAAACCCTGAACCAAAATTTGGTGTTACCTATAACCAATTACTGGTTCAACGTATAACCAGATTCAGGTTCAATGTTTTCTCAGAAATAGGTTCAACGTACAACCACATCAAGGTTAAACGTACAACCACATCAGGGTTTAACGTTGAACTGAAATGAGGTTAAACGTTCAACCACGAAAAGGTGTAACGTTGAACTGAAAGGTAAACGTTGAACCCGTTTCTGGTTCAACGTTTAACCATGGAAAACCCTTAACCAAAATTTGGTGTTACCTATAACCAATTACTGGTTCAACCTATAACCAAATTCAGGTTCAATGTTTTCTCAGAAATAAGTTCAACGTACAACCACATCAAGGTTAAACGTACAACCACATCAAGGTTTAACGTTCATCCAGATGCAGATTTAAATGAAATCTGCACCGGATTGTTGTGGTGCAAATTGTACATGTATTTGCAGATTTAGTTAAATTCTAAATTCTTGCAAATACATCGGAACCATATGAGCAACCAAGTTACATCCCAGTGTTATTTCTTGCAGTCATCAGTGAAAAGTATATCAACCTGTAAGAAAGTGAAGGATATTTCAGAACATACATCAACAAATACACACTAATTGAAATAAAATTAATATATTTAAATCATATTCGGATATAATCTAATAACAGATCTGATTTCTAACAATACGAATACCTAGCTTCATCTATATACAAGAGTTCATGTGGTATCGATATCTTTGCATATTTGTATCCCAAATCTGACGCCAGGGGGCGCTGCTTGGGGTGCGGCTATGAGTCGCTGGATGACGAATAAGGAACTGTGAACCGCGGTCTAACTTTATGAATGCTCTAAATAAACACTAGACTGTTTGCAATCAAATGAACAACTAAAGATATGAAAAGCTAATATGTAAACATTGAATTCTACCAATTCATGAATCACAGAAACCACAAGTAACAGGGGTTACAATAATGGGGAAGGGAGTCTGGGGAGGTTTAGTAACATCCAAGATGGTATCAGCTACAATAAGTTTGATGCCTCCTTTTCAACTGATGTTAGACTCGTAACACTCCTCATCTAAGGAATGAAAACTTCAAGATGCAAAATGATTATCATGATTATTATTAACTTTTTTTTAGCTTACTGCTGTATGATGAAATATTACTGTATACATATGGCATAATTGTCTGTTAATATCACTGATCTGAAATATTTGAGTGAGCAAGTTAATTGCATTTTATCACAGTTTAGTTTTGGGACCTACATACATAGTTTATGTGTGTCCAACCTTCCTACACATAGTATAGGTGATCAGACTTCACACAGCGACCTATGTATTCTGAGTACATGTTATATCACTGATTTGAGTGAGCTAGTTAATTGCATTTTATCACAGATTAGTTATGGGACCTACATACATAGTTTATGTGTGTTCAACCTTCCTACACATAGTATAGGTGATCGGACTTCACACAGCGACCTATGTATTCCGAGTACATGTATTGTAATATCACTGATCTGGGATATTTGAGTGAGATAGTTAACTGCATTTTATCAGATTAGTTATGGGACCTACATACATAGTTTATGTGTGTCCAACCTTCCTACACATAGTATAGGTGATCGGACTTCACACAGCGACCTATGTATTCTGAGTACATGTAATATCACTGATTTGAGTGAGCTAGTTAATTGCATTTTATCACAGATTCGTTATGGGACCTACATACATAGTTTATGTGTGTCCAACCTTCCTACACATAGTATAAATGATCGGACTTCACACAGCGACCTATGTATTCTGAGTACATGTTATATCACTGATTTGAGTGAGCTAGTTAATTGCATTTTATCACAGATTAGTTATGGGACCTACATACATAGTTTATGTGTGTCCAACCTTCCTACACATAGTATAGGTAATCGGACTTCACACAGCGACCTATGTATTCTGGGTACATGTAATATCAATGATTTGAGTGAGCTAGCTAATTGCATTTTATCACATATTAGTTGGGGCCTATATACATAGTTTATGTGTGTCCAACCTTCCTACACAGAGTATAGGTGATCGGACTTCACACAGCGACCTATGTATTCCGAGTACATGTATTTAACATCACTGATCTGGGATGATTGAGAGAATTATTTAATCGCATTTTATCACAGTTTAGTAATGGGACATACTTACATAGTTTATGTGTGTCCAACCTATCACTGATCAGGGGTATTTGAGAGAGCCAGTTAATTGCACATTATCACAGTTTAGTTTGAGTGAGCTAGCTAATTGCATTTTATCAAAGTTTAGTTATGGGACCTAAATACACAGTTGAAGTGTGTAAGACCTTCCTACAAAGAGTATAAGTGGTCAGAATTCACACAGTGACTTATGTACCCGAGTCAAATTATATTACACAATGTATTAATGATCTGGGACATACAGAGTCATAATATGGTAAATAAAAATTTATATCCACCTTCCTGTACAGAGTACATGTAAAGGTGGTCAGACTTCACACATTGACTTTTGTATCTGAAGTCAATTATTCGTCATGTATCGATGATTTGTGATATATCGAGTGTTGCATTGTTTTGTTTTCTTGTATTCAACATCACAGTTAATTCATAGTAAACAACACCCTTGTCTTCTCATCTACATGTAGCTGCAGAGTGTTATGTTGGGCCATCTGCTTCAACAGATGAGAGGGCTACAGGTATATCCACATTGTTCATCATTCTATCACAGTAATGAGACTTTGTTTGCATACGATGGTGTCACTTTTCTATCACCAGTAGTATACCGGCCATTGTGGTTGATTTTTTTGTAAGGGTGTTCAGGAATGGTGAAGATTCAACACAGTTCCATTTTGTTCCTCTTCTACATTGTATATGTAATATGGTACCACAGCTTTAGCCTGAATATTTGTTGTATCACATTACCACTTCATCTTTTCTGTCACATCCAATGATACCGGTAGCCATTATCTTGTGATGCAGGCATGTCAGAGACCAATTATTTCACATAGTCCAAGTTATGAAATAATGCACACACTTCCACCATCACCCGAAACCCTGTAATGTATCATCCGAAACCCTGTAATGTAATGATCCGCACTGTGACGTGTCTCTGATCTTTCTTGCAAGCAGTTGGTCCTATTAAACAAATAAAGAATTGTGCAATATAATTTGTCTTCACTATCCTGTCAATATAAGCTTACATTTGTAAGTACCATTCTACAGGGGTTGAAATGTTTGTAAAACTTTACTTGTCCCAGGTGACAAGGGACTATTTTTTTTTACTTGTCACCTTGTTGACAGTAGTTGTCTCAAAATATTGCCAAGTTTTGACTTCCTTATATAACCGTGTTCTAATTTTTCATGAAATAGAACAACCAATTAGATTCAGACTTTGTTCTGTTATTCTTTTAGTGTATTTATTTGGGTAGTAGAATACACAGACAGACAGACTACACCATGTATACAGACAAATTACCATTTTGATTGGCTTAGGTGAAGGAAAGTAATTAGGATAATCAGCGTCGTCTGCCGATTTTTGTAATTTGTCCCCGAGTTTTGCAATACACAGAAAATTTATCGTATAGCTTTAAAACTTCACACAGTATATAAACTAAAAAAAAAAATTCCCCCATATGTAATTAATCTGGGAATTGACGAAAATCACCAATACCTACCATGTTATTTTGGGGCTACGATGACATTGACCTGCCAATGTTATATAACATGCAGACTTAGTGTCATGGCGTCAAAAAATAACCTACAAATCTCCCATCTAATTGCTGTTTTCGCGATTTGTTGAGAACTACTGGAAGGATTTTCTTGATACTTTGGAATAAAATTAGCACTTTTTTATTTTATTTCCTGTGTGAAGTTTCAATATCCCCCGATCAATTGTCTCCGAAATACCGCCGGATATATTATCTGTGACAGACAGTAGAACCAGTATTTTTACAAGGGAAAGAATGTTTTCAATATCATGTGAGTCACTCTTTCGACGGATAATTTTTGGCAAGAAATTCTTGATTGTTCTGCCTTCTTGTGACTGGGATTTCATTCAGACGTTTCAGAAAACGATCCATATTACTGTCGAAGAATAGTTGCCACTAACGCTCTATTCAACCAAAATGACCGAACCACCATGACCAAACGTGTTATCGCTAGGCTGCATTCAGATTCTATCAGCTACGCTGATTGGCTGGA